>FIZV01032040.1:0-37290 GCA_900050545.1 Trionymus perrisii | reverse complement strand
AAATATCTGCTGTCAGGGCCGTAAAAGAAGGAAGAGGGAGGAGGTGGAGGGGGGGGGGGGGTTGAATAGAAAAACGATATTTCGACTTTAAATTAGAAACTCTCAATTTGCTGCGGTCATAGCCTAAATCGCTGAAAGCCTTAAAGGTGTTTCTAAAAGGATGAAATCTTGGAGTTTCATATTATTCAGATAAACCCTAGAATGCGAACACAACACACTCAGAAGCACATTAAAAATATTCTTTAATGAATTTAGGGTGACTCTCGTTATCGATAAAACCAAGGTAACAAAAAAGCCAGTAAAAAATCATAAAAATGAAATTTGAAAGGCTTCTACGAAGAATGTATCGTTCAATACACAAATGCAAGGATAGTACTAATTACGCGAAGAAAATTAATACACGGACGCGGGAGAAGGTGGAAAAGAATGGTGGGCGTTATTTGGCAATATATCAACCGTGACAGTTCATCAAAGAAGGGGTGAAGCGGTACGTATTACTTAACTGTATGCATTAAAGCGAATTACTCGCCACCGGTGGTCAATGGCAGACGAATCGACCTGCTTCATGACGTAATTCCTGAATAAAGATTAGGTCACGGTTTCCATTATAGATCAGATTTTTAAAGAAGCGTGCTAAGAAATAATTTAATTGAGATGGAAAAATTATCAAAATTATAATTTCAGTTTTGAAAAACTGGCGAATACAAATGTAGAAGCTATAGGCGACAAAGAAGAACCAGTAATACCAGTATGTTTTTTTAAGCCTCCCTCCACCCTTGACAGACCACCACCAATTCGATAAAATTTTTCCCATCTTTGGATCTAAGGCTCCAATTGAAAAAATGTTCAAACAAAAGTTGTAACTTGAGATCCTATACGAACAATTTCATTCAATACAAAAATTCCGATTGGACCTCTCCCTACCTCCTACCTTCCAATTTTCAATAATACTCGTACTAATGAAAATTATAGGACAATGATAAAAATTTTCAATTAGGACCATATGTACAGAAATAAGGAAAAATTTAGGAAAGAGGAGTGGGCCCTCAAAAAATTGGAGCCTTAAAAAATAGCACACCAGCTCATCATTTCATTGAATTATTTGATGAAATTATAATCGAATCGATTGACAGTAACAAGCCAAAAGTTCACAAATGTGACAGCAAGGGTGATTTTTATAAAAATTATGCAAAATTGAAGGAGAGAGAATGGCTCAATCGAAATTTTTGCAATGGCCAAAATGATCTCAAGAATCTCAATCTACAACTTTATTTGAAGAACTTTTCAACTGGAAACTTACGAGTAGAGAAGAAATTTTTTGGAATGGAGAGTGAAACCTCAAAAAAAGGCATATTGACTCATTTTTTCCTTATACGAGTAGACTCAAAATTAGGATTCAGTCATAAAATTGCTTTCAAGAATTTAATCGCGCGGGAACTATTTATTTCCATTTTGTTGCGAGTGCTAAACTATAACTAAATGAGTAGGTAGGTATGATTTACGAATTACGAGCAAATTGGCGATTTGGGCGTTTCGAATTAAAATAATCAGAAATGGTACTTAATGTTTCCAACGCTGCTCAATTTTATGAGATAATTACAAACTAGAGCAGGAAAAAAACCCATAAATCGCACATTTCAACTGAGGAATAGTTCATACATAGGTATAATTTGAACAATTAAGACGAACAAGCGCGCAATTTTTCACATTCGCTCGATGCGATATGTAGGTACGTGTGTGCCTGATTCCTAAGACCGAGAAACGAATTATCGATTGTTTTAATTAAGTAGGTATAGGCAGTAAAGAAGTTACTGTAATAACTATACTCGCAATATGTACTTCTACTGACCGAGTAATTTCTCACTCGAATAGATTTGACCGCGACGCGTACCTCATGCTCTCGTACCTATGCTGTGTAATTTACCACACCGTTTAACCTACAATTATATACATAATATATACCACCACCAAATATGAAATTTAAATTAACGAACCTCTAACTTCGGCGATGTGACTGTCATATTGAGCCTTGCTTCTCGGTTTATGATCGTACAAAAGCGATAAGTTGGAAGAGCTAATGTTTTGACTTTTTCTGTAATCCGGATACCAAGATGCGTCATCGGAACCAGCGTGAAACGAATCCGTTGAAATGGAACGTTCTGATAGAGACTCCATCGATGGCAAATCCCTATCAGTCCTTTGAGAGCTATTCGACAATGGGAACGAATTCGACGAAGGAATGCTACCGGCTTCGAGCATGTATTTTTCTATACTTTGTATGGTTTCCAAAGATGGAGCTTTCGCGTTCATGTTTTCGGATATCGAGCCGTCTCTTTCCTTGTTTTTATACTTGAAGCTATTAGGTAATGTGGATATCTTCATTTTATCGGAAGCGGAATCAAACGGCAATTCGTTGGCAGAGTTCGAAGATAGAGTATCCGATTTACTTTGTGACGAAGATGGCGTAGAATTATTTGGCTCGTGTAAATTTTCTTCGAATTTCGTGACAAGATTTTTTTCAATTTTACCAGGCGATGTAAGTGACTGTTCAATGACACTGTCATCTGGTCGCTTTTTCAAGGTTTCAACGAAAGTGAATCCGTATGGTAAATTGCTTTCATTGTCTATAATTTTCTCGTCTCCTTTAGGACTTTTTACGATATCTCTGTGCGTTTCTATAGATTGAGGTGTAGGTGTGGTGCTTACGTCGTCAACTTTTACTTTTTTAATTAACTCGTTTTCTGTTGGTACATGGGGTACTTCGATTTGGGAGTTGATCTTCTCGATTAATTCATCACTGAATTGAGGAGGATTTTCAATTTTAACCGCTGTGACGAGTTTGTAATTAGGTGGCGGTTCCTGGTCGATATCCAAGCTAATTTCATGTCCTGATGGACCTTTGTACACATACTTTACTAGATCGGTTTCGTGTGGCGGATTTTCCAAATCATGGCATTGACTCGTCGATGGATCAACTATTGTAAATTTTAAAGCTCTAACCAACTTGTAGCCAGCAGGAATATCGTCGCGATTATCTATGGTGATTTCTTTGCCATTATCATCCCGTACGATATATTTGAACACTTGCACTTGATCCTCAAGCTCACTCCAGTTTTGAGGCCCTGTTACCGCCGACGACCCGAATACAATGAATTTTACGCTTTTAACGATTTCGTGATCGGGTGGCACCTCTGCCAAGTTATCGATAGTGGTTGTTTCGCCGCTAGGAGATTTGATCACGTATTTGATCACTTCCTTAGCGCTGTTTTCGGATGCATCTGGTGAAACTGGAGAGCGTTTGCCAAAATGAAGACACTGAATTAGCTCGTAACCGTTCGGAATATCGTCCATACTATCGACTATTAATTGTTTTCCGATTTTATTTTTTATCACATATTTTTTGGTTTCTTCATTACCAACAATATCATCAGATTCGTTGGTAGGTGCTCTAAGAGGCGTTTCCATTCGGTATTTCAAAGCTTTGACAAGTTCGTAGCCGGTGGGAAGATCATCGATGGAATCTAGCAAGGTTTCGCTACCGGTCGGATCTTTGACGACGTACTTGACCAGTTCGCCAAGATTTTCCAACTGTTTCCACATTTCTGGATCGTTGATACTCGTCGAATCTGCTAATGTGGGTTTGGTTACGATGAGTTTGAAACTTTTGATGACTTCATAACCAGCTGGTAGGTTATCGATGTCTTGTAAGGTAACTTCGCGACCATTTTCATCGCGACAGATATATTTCATGACACTTTTTTGTTCGGTATCGGCGGAGGTTATGGTTTCGTCTACAGCAGGTTTATTCATTCGGAATTTGAGAGCTTTTACGAATTCATATCCTGAAGGAATATTTTCAAGTGTGTCGCATAATTTTTCTTTTCCTTTGTCATCTTTGATTACGTACTTGATGAATTCGTCTCGCTTCTCCAATTCTTTCAAAATTTCAGGATCATTTATTCGTGGTCCATCTGCTAATGTAGGTTCGGTAATGATGAATTTGAAACTTTTCAAAATCTCGTAGCCGTTTGGTAAATTATCAACGTCGTCCAATGTCACTTCTTTACCGTTTTCATCTCGACAGATAAATTTTTCGATGTATTTAGGACTCGTAATAGCATTTTCGTCATTATCATCGAATGCGATTTTTTCGTCGGTCAAAATCGGTGCGCTGATTCGAAATTTAAGAGCTTTGACGTATTCGTAGTGAGAAGGAATATCTTCGATTCTGTCGAAAAGTTGTTGTTTATCAGTTGAATCTTTGGCTACGTATTTTATAACTTCAGGTTGGTTTTCGAGTTCTTGAAAGTCCAAAGAATCGTTTATATTTAACGAGCTAATTACCGTTGGCTCATTAGCAACGAACTTGTAGCTTTTAATAACTTCATACCCAATTGGAATATTATCAGTATCGTCGAGGGTTACTTTTTGACCTCTTTCATCTTGACAAATGAGTTTAAAAACATCTTTAGGCTCTTCAACGTGGTCTACAAATCCTTCAAGTTGCGAAGAAGTGATCTCTGATAAATTGGCTTTTCTGAATTTCAAAGCTTTCACGACTTCGTGACCAGATGGAAGATTATCAACGTTATTCCAGTAGGTTTCTTTACCTGTGGGATCTTTCACGAGATATTTGATGACTTCAGATTGACTCTCCAACTCTTTCCAGTTTTCAGGATCGTTGATGTTCAACGCTCCTTTAACGGTAGGAACGTTGGTGACGAATTTATATGTTTTGAGTAATTCGTATCCGGGTGGGATATTATCGACGTTATCTAGGGTTATTTCTTTACCAGATTCGTCTCTAAAGATGTACTTGATAATTTCATTTTTATCATATTTTTCATTTTCACTGGTAACGAGATACTCGTGACTTTGTGACTGTTTAGAGACTATCTCACGAGTAGTGGTTCTATATTTTACCGTCTTAACCAAGGTATACTCGGCTGGTAAGTTTTCAATCGAATCCAAGGTAATTTCTTGGCCATCGGCATCTTTGACAATGTACTTAGTCACTTCGCAGCAATTTTTTGAATTTAAATCATTGCTACTCTGTAGCTGAGCAAAATTATCTGAAGCGTATTTGAAGGTTTTCAACAATTCGCATCCTGGTGGTAAATTAGCGATGTTATCGACTTTGAATTCTTTCCCATTTGAATCCTTTACAAGGTATTCTATAAGATCGGGTTGCGATTCAAAGGCGGCAGAATTGTTTTGAGAATCGGTGGTCGAAATTTTTCTGCCATCCTTAGAGACGATATATTTCACAGTTTCGTTGAGGTTACGCGACGTTGTTTTCAACGCTGTACCAATTATTCGGCGTTGATTGGTTATGAATTTCATCGTTTTGATCAACGTATAATTTGAAGGGATTTCCTCAAAGCTGTTGAATGTAACTTCGTTTCCTTCTGGATCTTTACAAATGTAGTGGACTACTTCGCTTTCATTTTCGGTTTCTTGCCAATTCGTAGGGTGTTGAACTTCTCGTTTGGTTTCTAATTTAGTAATACCGATAATTTTTCTCTCGTTGGTTTTATATTTGACTTTTTTTACGAGCTCATAACCTGGCTCAAGATTATCGATATTATCGACCGTTAATTCTTTGCCACTAGGATCTCGAATTACGTATTTGACCATTTCGTGCTGATTTTCAAATTCTTGCCATTTTTCAGGTCCGCTAAATTCGCAAGTTACATCACGTTTCGAGTTACCGACTACTCGACGTTGTTTAGAGCGAACTTTGATAGTATTCACCAGCTCCATTCCTAAGGGGATGTTTTCTTTTTTATCGTAAATCATTTCATTACCACCCTTATCTTTTACCACATATTTGAATGTTTCGGATTCGTTTTCGTTTTCAAACTCCAGCCAATTCTCGGGATTTCCCAAACTTTCAGGGATTTCCAGACTAGAAGTACCGATTAGTTTATGCTCGCTAGATTTCGTGACGATTGTTTTAATAATCTGGTACCCCGGTGGAACGTTTTCGATGCTGTCAACGGTTAATTCATCTCCTTCGTTGTTTTTTATCACGTACTTGACAGCTTCATTCTGATTATCAAGTTGTTGCCAATTTTCTTCGCTAAACGGTACCTTGCTTTTAATATCGTCGTTCATTTCAGGTTTCAAACTATCGTAGAATTCATCGAACGCGTCTGAAACGTTGATTTTTTCGCCGTCGTCAGCGTTGACGAGTTCGTCAAAGGCTGCGATACAATCGGAAGATACGTTCGTAGAACAGGAATTACTTTTAGGGGTAACATCGTCAGGTGGTTTGATACTCGTAAGAGGTTGAGGAGCAGCATCCACATCAGTTTTTGTAGTTTTTGGGAAGAGCGTCTCTGGAACGCTTTCCTCGCGTTTGTCATCTTCGGGTATGAGATCTGGTTTAGTAATACTAGGAGATTCGTTGGAAGCCGGTTTTGAAGAAGATTTTTCAGGATTGGACTTTTTATTTTTCTTTTTTTTTTGGACGATTACTCGATCGACGTGTATAATTTTACCTTTCTTCTTACCGGTACTATCGACGATCTCATTTTCGCTGACTACCTTTTCGTAAACTTCTCCGGCCGCATCTTTCTTCGATTTGTTTTTTCCAGAAGCTGCGAACATAATGATTAAAATAATAAAAAAGCCGTAGGGGGTTATAATAAAATAATTTTTCATTAGTATGCAAACATTCCCAATTTTCAAATCACAGCCTTGAATTTTTATTAGTTTTTTTCAACTCGTTGTAATTTAGGGTGATGCCATAGACAAGTATAGATATTTTAAAATATTGATTTTGATTTATGACTAATTCGTACACTATTTTTACACCTCGTAATAGAAACAAATTGATAACATGAAATGAACCGATAAAAATGCCAAAGTTCAATTCACATAGTGTTCCGTGTTCGAGATAATATAAATATAATAGAATACATACCGTTTTTAGAATAAGAAGAACTGCTTTCAGAGGACTTGGATTTTTTATCCGGTGAACTGGCAGAGCTTTCGCCTTTATCGGAATGAGAAAATCCGAAGAGTTTCTTCAGTTTTGACGTCGTTGACGGTGACTGGTCCATTATTAACGGATCAAATTAAAACAATTCATTTTTTAACCGTTTTTCGCACTTTAAACGTGATCATGACCGAACGAATTTTTAAAACGATTCATCTAGAAATAACAATTTTTAATTTTATTTCACGAAATTCAATCGTGGGCGGTTCTAATGACTATGACGACTGTTTTAATTTTTCAAGTTACATAAACCTATAAAATTTTTAAAAGGCCACGAAAATTGTATAACATCGCAAGTATTAATTAGAACAAAATCTCCGATGAGTTTTCTTTCAAATTTATCTAATCAGTATTTTTCATGAGCTATTATCAAATTTATATCGCTAATAACTCAATACTTGGAAAATTAAATTTTGTTGTATACAAAACACAATTACACGAAATGATTATTCCGATAGTCAGTATTTAATTTAACACGACTATATTATTTTAATTGGTAGGTATGGGTAAAGGTATTCAAAATAGTTTTCACTTAGGCACAAGATGAACCCGGTTCATATATGCATGCCTAAATCAGTAAATTGGTAGAGATAAGAAGTAGGTTCGTGTAAGTAAGGTGTAATAAGTTGAACTACGTACTATGAAGATCGAACATACCGGTAGGAATGTTTCATTTCATTGTACCGAAATTAAAATCAAAAAGCAAGTTGAACATTGCAAATTTCAATAAGTAAGTTTTTGAAAATTATATAGATACATTTGAGTATCTATATCATTGAAAAAATGAAGAAGTAAAACGAAATAGGTGTAAGAAATTCCTATTTCCGAAATTCGAGACAAAATTTTTTTAAATCAAATTTCGAAGCAATAAAAATTTATACAAAATATAATCAAAAAGTAGGTAAGTATTGGTGCAGAAACGTGAAAATTTGTCCAAAAAATAGGTAATTTATATTCTTTAAAACCGCCGTTGACTGAAAATGAAAATAAATTATCCTTACAGTTTGATAACACACTTAACAAAATAAAAATTGTTCAAAAAATCGACACAAATTCACATTAAACGTAAAATTTACATTAATTCACACGACAAAAAGTGTACGGTAACCTCGAACACCAATAACATACTACAGCCGGTTGTGTTTTGAACTTCTTCATTGACCAGAATACACGGTATTGATTTTCAAACCAGTTAGCTCGTACTCGTAGATGGCTCGTAGGTAGCTTAGCTAAGATAACATATCTGCAGTTATGCATCATACAAATCATAGGATAAATCCTGTTGATTTGTTCATGTGATATTCTGCGAAAATCCTTCGCTGCTCATTCGATGCTACGATACAAGTATCATTTTAAATACAGCGAAAAACATTTAAGAACCATATTGCTTCGATACTGATTTCCTTTCACTATCTTTTGCTAGAAATTTACACGTAACTTAGTACATGAGTACCGAAATAAATCATTCATTTGAAATAGGACGAACCAAAAGTTTCACAGCAGGCAATTCATTGCAATGTTATTAATCATATCTGTACTCATACCCTTTGAATCACTGACCCAAAAAAAACAACTTAAGTACGCGACTCCTATTGATGGCTGCAATTTAGGAAACGAAACTTATTGTGATGAAGAACACGAAAGTTTTATTCCTGAGCGATTTATATATTGAGCACTTAAAACAGACGTCATGTCATAAGAATTGGAGAACTTTTAAAGGTGCAGTTTGATGACATAAATAACAAAATTTTTAATTTGAAGTATGTGATAATGTTGAACTTACCACGAAGTCATGAACGAGATAGATATAGATGGAATTTCGATAAACTTGCTTCATAATTTTGATACCAAGTTTTGAATGTAAATTGTATGTCATTTTCAATTTTTGAGAGGTTATTTTATCTTTAAAAGAATAATTTATAATGAACTTCATAATTAAATGATCATATTATCAACGAAAACACAAGTTGAGATCTACATTTTGAACCACTTGTAATGATTACATTGTACGGTACTGGTTCAAGTTTATCACTTTAGTGGCTTTATCAATGCATTTATTGAAAAGGAATTAAAAAAGAACAATTTAATTTGAAATGATAAACTCAAAATACTTCAAAAATTGCACATGGCACAAATTTTCGAAAACCCCGGTTGTGTCGTTATCGAAAGGGAAAGTGAAACGATGACAACAAAACATGACCTTGAACCACTTAAGAATTGATGACGTATGACGTATTGTAATAAGGTAAAAGGTAAAATGTTCGAAAAATTTATGTAGACTGCACTCAAAACCAAAAAGGATTCTTCAATTTTTTTTTTAAATTTTTGTTTTTTAATTCAGTGAAAATCATCAAATGTAAATGTGAAATGTGATAATTAATTGAGTTTTGAATGTGTAAAACAAAAATCGTCATCAAATCAATTTCAATTTGTTATTGAATATAGAATAGAAATGGTTCGTAATTTTCAACTAAACTTACAGTAGAAAACATCGCCATCGATTTTGAATTTGAGAGTACCTACTCCACGAACTCGAAAGTTCAACAGTAAGTAAAAAGAAGTATTCGTTTAAGCTTTACTTTAAGAACAATACTTTTTTATAACTTCAGTATAGAACAAATTTTAACGGAATGTGACGAGAAGATAAAGTCTAAGTATACGTTTTGCATCATGATCAAACATCTTCCAAAACAATCGAAATTCATCAACTAGTTTCATTACAGCATTTACAGCAATGAATACTGAATAGTTACTGACCCACTGTTCAAAATTTCATAATTTTCAAAATTCATCGTTCAGTACTTTGTCACTATCGCCGTATCGGTGGTATACAGAAGAATAATCATCATACTCCAGACAATGAAAGTTTGCTGGATATATAAAAATTGATTTCAACTGGATCTCAGCAAACTGCCACTCGATTAGGACATTCGCCATTTCCAAAATTTTGTGATCTCGTCATAGCAAAATTTTCTTCTGACCATTTGCACTGCAGGACTTCATTAATATTTTATACAGGTATTATGTCCTTGCAAATGCAAATATGCAATAATCATTTCTCCCAATATGTCAACATGTATGTAGCTAACTTCTAATTAGCTAGCAGCTACCATCATCTGTTTAATTTATTATTTCCTACTTCAATAGAAATAACAGACATAGGGTGAAGTTGACCCCACCCTCACTGAACTTCTGTCAACTGTCAGTTGATAATCATTTTGTGCAATTCCTATTCAAGAATTGTTTTGAAATTTCGTCAAATAATATGTACCTATACCTACTGCAATAATGTTATCTTCGCAATAAATATTAATAGAATTTATTGAGTTACGATGATAAGCAAAACGAAAAACATAAAACGAAATGAACAGCAGGATGATGTTAGTTATTTACGTATTATGCTACATGCATACAACGACGGTACCTTGCAACTGGAATATCGTTGCTTGATACTCTGCCAATTTTTCATCAACGTAATCTTGAGATTGATTAGCGATAATCTCCGCGGTTGATCTGCCATCACTTTGATCATTATAGGAATTTTCGTGCAACATCGAATTAAGTGGCTCTAAGTAAACATTGGTGGGCATGTGGTTATCTTGATATAAATAATTTTGCGTAGGATTAATATGAGATAGACCACCCTAAAAATTAAAATATCTCAATTATCACATGCTTGAAGTAAGAGTGAATATTTACAGTAGGTATCAAATTTCTTTCCCATACTTACATGCTGATCGGGCAAATATACCGGCATAGCTAATGGGGAAATCGCCAAAGGACGCGTGGGTTTAGGACAAGGAATATAAGGAGGAGGTAATCTCGAAGATGATGCTGAACTGCTTGTAGGAGACATGCATGGTGAACCGACAGGATAATGCTTAGAGGATGTAATATGAGGAGGTGATGGTGTGTACATTTGTCGGAATGGAATAGGCGATGGAGTATGAGGAGGCGGTTTCCCCCATCCTTTTGGGTAATTTGGAGGTTGCCAAGACATTGGTGGTGTTTTACAAGCTTATAGTCATTACAATCTGCAATCAGAAACAAAACTGAAATGTGTGAGATCATTCGTAGAAAAAATAGAAAAAATGATTCAACAAAAAAGCAAAATAAAATAATTTGCAGTCAAATTAGTTATGTTCTCTTTGATCAAGTTGCACATTTTACATGCTCGTTCAAACTCAAATTAACAGCTGTCGATATAAATGTCACTATTAAAACAATTTGCAGAAAATGAATCGTTTTAATTTCAACTTTTACTAAACTAATAATAACTTGGCAAAGATGAACCATTTCTTTTATACTTATACATAGCTGCTGACGTTATATTATTCAAACGCTTTTTTTAAATATATTAAATACCTATATACATACAAAAACCAAACAATATACCTATCTAATATTTTTTTGTAGGTACCTCTACCTACCCGTAATTTTTTTTTTACAGAACACTTAGTTTATTATTTTTTTCTTACCTATTTCATGCTTGAAAGCCAGATAAGAACACGCCATTTTTAATCTGAGTATTAATTTATTAAATCTTTATTTCCTCTAATCACTTTTGAATATTTTTCATCTACCTATGCCGACTCATATCTGATGTTAAAATCTGTTTCCTCTTTTACCTACACTTTATATTCTTTGAAAAATCCTTCATAATACTCGATTGTTAAAATGAAGAAAGTAATAAAAAAAAAGGTCTTCGGCATTTGTTTATAAAATCCTTTAACTATTAAAGCAGTATCTAGCGCTACTTAAGGCAGTAAACACCTCGTAATATCGCTTTTATTACTGATCAATTCAAATTTTAAAACGGGATAAGTTGAATTGTTTTGTTTCCTTTCCAAAAACCCTGGTGATCGTACGATAACGTAATTTTATATTTGAATTCACGATTTTCGCAGTCTTCGTTGTTCTACATTATTCATATTACTTGAAATTTTTACCTTGAAAAAGTACTCTTCTGTCAGTCACTCCGGTATCGGTGCCCGAAACTTATTCATCACTTAGAAACTCAATAAATAAAACGATCACCGCGAAAAATTATCACTATTCGTAAAACCCCACGTTTTCACAAACTTGGAAACACCTCCGGTGGAAATCTCGAAAATGTCGAAAACTTGACCCGGTGAAAAAACACGAGATAGACACGATTAAAAACTTGCGGATGGCAGATGTTTTTAAAATGTTACAGATTTATTCACAGCTTGTATGTGTAGTCGACTAAGTATACAACGACAGAAGGCAGGTCAGAGTTAATAATTGCTCTAAATTTAGAAGCCAGCTCTAAATGCAGCAGATAAGGCAATATTGTACACATAGTTGTCTTTTTTTAAAACATCTTTTTGTATAATAATTTCGCATGCGCGAATTTTACCCTCAACATTTTTTTTCCATTAAATTCCAACTCATTGTACATTGTACAATATGTTTTATTAAATAAACCAGTGGTACAATTTTATTTAAAAATAGAAAAATACACACTAATTATTATTTATTATATGTATTAACAATAGTCGTATAAACCAGTAAATTTTAATGATTTTTCAAAACCCAGCCTTGCATAATTATGGTACAATGCAAGTTGCATAATGATAATTTTTTTCAAAATTTATACATCGTACGCTCATACTTCACACCATTATATTTTGTATTAAATTAGATTACAAAACTATTTATTAGACTATTTTTTTTACACGCGATTGAGACAGCAAAAATATTAAATTATAAATTTACAAAACGATAAAAATTAGAAGAATATGTATTAAAACGTTGTTTATCACATCAACAATAAACTTTGGCATACTCAATTTAGAAAAAAAAATACTTGTGACACGAAGTATCGTAATTATGATAAATATGAAAATTATTTTTATTGGAGTAAAAAATAATTATAACAAAACATCAGTGAGCAAGAAAAACATTATTGGTAACTATACCATCTGATGTAATGAACTTAATCACAATATTTATTTTAATTAAATTGAATACTGAGTAAGTCAATTTACCATACCTATCGCTCAGTTTGATCAACTAAAATTTACTTCAATTAAATTAGAAAAACTTGAGACGAAAAAGAAGTCTTTGATAAAAAGTGAATAAAAGATTGCTTATAAAAATCACAAATCATTATGATTACGTAAAAAATATTATAATAATTAATAATAATTCAACGCCATGTCTTTTTCAATCCCTTCAAACCCAATTTCATTAGAAAATGAAACCCGTTCCATGTCATCGGCTAGAGAATCGTTGTCATCGGAATGCTTAGTTGGTGATGAAACGCTAGGATTGAAAGTTACTGCTTCGTCTTCGCTATTTTCGGATTCGTTTTCTTCAGGACCAGCTAATCCAATAATACGTCTGATATCCAAAGGTACTTTATCTCCCGCGTCTTTTAATTGATAATAGATTCCTTCGGCTTGGATAAAAATGTCGTCTAATTTCATCTTCATTGAAAGTTCATTGACGTACTACAAAGATAATTCAAACGCGTTGAGTAAACTTATGTAAGTGGAGAAGAAATCATGGTCGGCATTTCAAACATGAAATGAGCTACATTCTAGAAAACTCCAGAAATGGAAAATGATTTTTCAATTTTTTTTCTTTTTTTTTGAGAATAAGCATTCTTTTTATTCTTTTGGAGAAGAAAAATCTCCATTTTCTTGGCATAAAAATTGAAAAATATCTCGATTTTTTGAAGTTAGTGTAAAAAAATTGAAAATTTTCGGAAGACAAACATCTTTCAAAAAATTTTTTGATGTTTTGGATTTGATTTTTTTGACGAAAAAAATTACTGAAATTTTTAAAAGTAAAAATATTTTTGAAAATTATTGAAAGAAAGAATCTAAAAAATTTTCAATGTAGCAAATTCTATAAATTGTTCAGAGGTAAAAAATTTTAACAGTTTTTCCAACTTTTTTTTTGAAGAAGAAGAAGAAGAAGAAGAAGGAGGAGAAAAAGGTAGATGTCCCAACCTCTTTAAAATAAAAGCTTTCAGATACATAATTTTATATCGATGAAAAATTATCCAATTTGTTTGGAGAAAAAAAACATTGGAATAAAAAAATTCCGAAATTTTTGGACGCAACAAATTTTTTTCAATGAGATATATGAGATATATGGAATACATTTTTTTTTCAATTTTTATTCGAATAAAAATATCTTTATTTCCTTGACAACAAAATCGAAAAATATCTCGATTTTCTGCATTTGGCGTAAAAAAATTGAATTTTTTGAAAGACTTTCAATTTTTTGCCAGGCAAAATTATTTGAATAAAATTGAATTTTTTTCCTAATTTTCTGAAGAAAACTATTTTTTTTAATTCTAGGAAAAGAATCCTAAAAAATTTCTCTATTTTTCAACAGTGAAATTTTTTTTTCGATTTTTTAAAGATTTATTTTCCAGTAGATAAATTCAGTGCAATTTTTTTTCTCGATCTCTCTGGAAAAATATTTCAGTTACATCGATGAAAAAAAAATTGGAGAAATAAAAGTACTCATTTTTTTGGAGAAGAAAAATCCCATTTTTTTAAATAAAAAATTCTCTAAATTTTCTTAATGTTTTGGAATCTTTAATTTTTTTTTTTTAAGTAAAACAATTTTTATTTAGAATTTTTTTTTAAATAAAACAATTCCGCGTTTTTTGAAATAAAAAATTTTCTCAATTTTTTTGGACAAAAAAATCACTTCCTCATTCAACAATGAAAATTTTCCAACCCGCCAACCAATTTGCGAAAAAAATTAAGCTACATCCTGGAAAGTTCAAAGTTGTAAGTTGCCAACTTTGAGGAGTAATGATAAATTATGTACATTCATTAAAGATTGAATTAAACGGAATTTACTTTAAGAATTTCTGTGAATCCATTGCCGGGTTTCATTAATTGGTGTTTCTCCATTTCTAGTATACTCGCTGCCACCAATAAATGGAAATTCGGACAAGGTAACTCCGTCCACAAAACCTAGGGATTTTATCACAAACATAATGCAAGAAATAGCCAAATTTTCAATAAAATTAAGTTGGAAAATTCTACTTGAACATTAATGCTGTTCTTATATACATTTCTTACCTCCCACAATATCATGATATCATCCAGAACGAACTCTCTCTTAAACAATACCAATAACCATCGAAAACAGAAGAACATATTGTTAGATTCGAATGTATGCAAATGAGTAGCAAGATCTGGCGCTATCAATTTCAATATTAGGTACACTTCGTTGAGTTGTTTTTTCATCCCGGCTTGATCCAGATCGAAATTATTACCCTAAAGTAAAACAAAAAAATAATTTCAACTTTTCTGCCAAATTTTGCTTATATTTTTTGAAAGAAACTTACAACTTTTTCCATGAAACCGACAAAACACCAAAATGCATCTACTTCGTTTTTCATCAGGCATAAAATAGGCGATAATAAATCGCTCATTCCTTGAACATACCCGATGTCAAAATTGTACATAACATATGTCTTTAAAATATCTGATAATATGGTCAAATTGGGATTATTGTCTCCGGCGTAGAAGGGCATGGTACGATCGGTTCTATTTACGTCTTTTTCTGTAGAGATAACAATAATATGGCAAATACAGGATGGTTAGTATTTTTCATGATTAACAAAAAAAGTGGGTGGTAATGTAATGAATCATCATCATACCGATTAAACTTTTCCTTTCTTTGTATCCTGAGAAACGTTCCTCTTGACCAGGTGTCATTGTTTGCCATTGCCTTTTCATAATGAAATATTCGTTCATTTTTTCTTTGTGAAGTTGGTCACATTCTGCAGAAGTATAATTCCACGGATAGAATTTCAGCAAATACTTCCATACTTTTTGTCTCAAAGAAGGTTCGATTCCCTGAAGAAGAAAATTAATTGAAAATAATAGGGATAGCATTCAGTCTTGAACAGAATATTTAATTATCAGTAGACTTACTCCTTTGAAAATTATAAATCTAATCGCATCTGGATTGTTAATTCTGCCATCTGTATCTAAAAATGATGTCCATTGTTGAATATTCAGAGGTTTTTGTCGCGTAAAACATGGTCTAGGACTGAGAGATATTTTTTTGGCTTCGATAATCGTGAAATCCGATTCTGGCGTTTTATTTCCTTCATCGACGTGGAAACTTTTGGTGAGCAAGTCGACTACTTCATCGGGTCTTTCTTCGGGACCTTTATACACTACCGCAAAATGATATGATTAGACATTAGTTACATTCATGCATTGCTCATGTGAAATACTCACGAATAATTTCACTCAGTTTGGAAAAAGTTTGTAAAGTAGTTTCATATGGTCTGCTGTGTAAATTTCTGACAAAATTCCATACATATGTTTCCTTTTGATCTTGATTATTGGGATATAAACTCACATCGTTGAATGTTTTCAACGCTTTAACTTCTTTGCGTTCCCCGACCACAATAAACGTAGTTTTAGATCGACCGGCACTGTATTCAATACAAATTAACGCTGTAGTTTATAGGTTTGCAACATCGATAATGACAAGTTTAAGACGAGAAAAATCGATGCCATGCGAAACTGATAAAGATACTAATAATGATATCATACCGTCTTGTGTTCAAAAAACCACGTAGAAGGTGTACAAAACCATCGCTATTATCAGCTTGAAACACGAACGAGTAACGTTCGTTATTCAAATCAATCAATGATATCTGAATTCCATGTTCTTTGACTTTGTAACTTCGTAAACTCGCTATATGAATACGAATGGTTGGGATGAGCGAACAGTTATCGACATTACCTAAAAATTTTTCATTTTATCAACTAAAACTCATATGGCTTACGGTACCTTTTTCGAAAACTATACTAACTACTGGTCGAACATGTTCTTCTTCTAACCGCATCTACTATATCCCATTCAGCATCAGTATTTTCCAACTTAAATGACGATTCGTCAGATCTCCATTCGATCCATTTGCCAGTTCTCTATTCCAGTGATACAAAAAAACAGATTATTTTTATTATTTATAGTAATTTTCGTAGACACGAATGTAAAATGTAAACATACGTATTGTACGATACTGAGAATCCCTGGTTTCAACGTAGTACTGTTATCGGAATTGAGCACTTTCAGTGCTACTGCTTGATGACAAAATAACATCTACAAATAAAACAAAATACAAAACGTAGATCATTACGAACGTGTGCTTAAACATGATTATTACGTTAAGAAAACAATGAAATGTAAAATTAACCTCTCCAGGGTCATCATCACCGTTTCTTGAATGTGTATGAGAGTGAGAATTCTCAGTCGTGGTGTTAGGCATCTTGTTTTTTGTAACTGTTAATGTTCTGGTAACTAGAAAGAAATGATGAAACCAAGGATTAATACACATTGTATTGCGTCATAGTATTTCATACAGTAAATTACTTAAAATTGAGTAAAACGTAATAAATCACCAGGAACAACATTGGCACATGCCGCTTTTAAAGGGTCTGAAAAAGTGTTAACTTTCGATTCCATTTTGGTCATTAGATGTAATATTGTTTTGAGTAGCAATGATCGGGTTTTGAGTAATTTTTCGTCATTCGTAGTAATCCTATCTATACGTCCGAGTAAATGACATAGTTTAGTATCTGCCGTTCTATAACTTTCGTCCATTTTGCTACCAATGATACAATCAACGAGCTCTTGAAGTTCGCGAATTTTAATAACACACGTGTCGACTTCGGTTTTGGCATTTAAAACAACATGATGTTCAAAATAATTGTCACCCGATTTTAACAAACCGCGCAATAAAACTTTCATTTGATCAACATCTTGTATTCCTTCGAATCCTCGTATTTTCAATTCATATTGTAGTTCCTCTCTATCCAATTTATTAACTTCCATCGTAAAAACACTCGATTGAAACTTTTTAGAAATGAAAAAAAAACTTTTTTCGAATCGGAAACGTTTTAAAGATTACATTGCAACGTACTGTTCGAAACAATCGCGTAATTTTATAAACTAAAACATAAACCAGTTTGTCAAGGTTTCAATTCCCCTTCTCAAGATATATCACTAGTAGTGCAAATAAGAAGAAAATACTTACGATGTTTTAATTAATACATCAAACACATATTTAACATATTAATGAATGCAATAGCGTTGATTATCGTACAAATCGACGATTTACTAATCTTCTTCCTTTGCGAATCTCCGTCAATCTCCATATACTTCGTAATTAGATCCTTTTTTGATAAAGTATAGCATTATCACGGAAACGAAATACCGATTTTGTTTGTTATTGTTTTATTTTAATCATCAAAAAAAATGCCACGTGAGTGTTTTTGATTTGATTCTTTTATACCTACCTTAGTACCTACCTACTAGCGAATGGACTCTCGTTTCGCTCGTTTCATACACATACGCTGTGCGCGCTGCGTGAATTGAAGGCTTGCCGCTTGCGCTCGAACTCGAACCGGCTCGAACAAGATTATCTTCTTGATTCTTGTCAATTTTGTTCATTCTTGTCTTCGTTTGTCTTCTTGAATGATTTGAATCCTGAATCTTTATTTTTCTCATCTCATCTTCTCATCTGCCAGTGGAAATGGTTCTTTGTCCCTTTCTATAAATAGTCCTTCATTTCAACACTGCTCCCTGAAATCCTGATGCTGAATCTCCCTCGTTTATAATCACCCACTTCATCTCCCCAATTGAATAAATTACAAACTATCTAGATCTACAAACTACCCGCAAACTACCCACAATTTGTACGCTTCACCACGCTGCCGTCTTTGCAATAAAGGGAAATTAAAATTTTACTTATGGTATTTCAATTTCATTAATATCAGACCAGAGGCCAATATGATTGGGTACCTATCTATAAATAATTTATGGAATAAATTAACAGCGTAATTCCAAATTCCAAATCTTTTATTCGTTTGGCAGTCACTATCGAAATACGTAGGTAATCAAAATAATTTCAGTTCTAGGTTTTTGACTAAGTTTCTCATGAATGAGTCAAGAAAATAGAAAATCAATTTTTGATTCGACAATTGTCATGTACACCTAAATACTTCATAATTACCAAAGTAGAATTATTCGGGAATAAATAATGCGTTTTATTTGCTTTTCCTTTAAAGTCCATGACTCATTAACAGGTTCCACATGATTTGAAACGTTAAGGTGCAAGTAAAAAACCGGCGAATACGTATTGTTCCAAATGTTTCAATTATTAATAAATCGGTTAAATATTGCAGATCAAAGCTCAGGGCAGGATTTAGGAAAAAAATAACCCGAGGCAAGTAATTTCTGAGGGCCTCCTGGCCTCCCTAATTCTCCACCCCCTAAATGAAGTAAGTTACATACTTTTCATTTTATTTAATTAGTAAATTAATAAGAATTATAATTTATCTCCAATTCTAAACGAAATACACGCATCAAACTCGACAATTTTCATCAATTTTGAATAATTTTTCATTTTCATATCTTCAGGAATTTAACGTTTTTATTACTACTTTTGGAAAATTATCAATCTTCATTACTCTCAAATTCCACCTATTTTGAGAAATTTCTAATTTTTATCAATTGGAAAAATTATTAATTTTTCGTATTTTTCAATTTTTAAAATTTTTGAGAAATTGACAATTTTTATCAGTTTTTATTACTTTTGAAAAACTATCAATTTTTTATAATTTTTCATTTTTCATTTTCATACCCTCAGAAATTTGATAGTTATTTTTACTAGTTTTGGAAAATTATCAATTTTCATTAGTCTCCAATTCGACCAATTTTGAGAAATAATTGTTAATTTTCTATCAATTCTTCATACTTTTCAATTTTGTTTTAATTTTGAGAAATTGACAATTTTTATCACTTTTGATTTTCAATGACGGGCCCTGGGGCCAAGGGCCCCACAGGCCCCACCCTAAATCTGTCCCTGTCAAAGCTGCAGCTGAAAATTAAAAAGATCATCATGTTAATTATTATTTTGAACTGCTAGGCGTTGATAATTTCTTACGATCACTTTCGACTGCAGAAATCAGTGCATCAATTTTTAAAATATTCTTGTTTTTTTTATTTTTTATAATTCCTGTTACAATAATGGCTGTGATACTTATGTAGGTAATAAGTAGCCAGGTACCTAACCTGCGTACAAATGCTACAAACACGAATTTAGGAAAACATTAGATAGGTAAAGCAAAGGTGTAGATCTAGGTATCAGTGACCTTGAATTCGATTGCATTTGTTTTCACTTATAGTTGTAAAGAAGTTGCCAAGTAAAATTTCTGAAATGAAAAACACCGATCACACTTAGGTATTAATGCACAATTTTGTAGGTTCTTAATCAATTTGATTATACCAGTACATTAATCGGAATAAGATTAATACGTAAAAAAATAAGCACGTTGAAAATTAAAATTAAATTCAGAGCCAAGAAAGAATGTACGATGTTTCCAGTAAATTTTAAAGTACAGTAAAATAGATAGATAAGTACGAGTAGGATCATGTACGCTCTTTCGAAACTTTATTGTTATTTTATTCCTGATTCAAGAACCATAATGTGAATTTGACGAACTTAATGGATTTTCTGTTGAATCAAAAATATTCAGTACTTGACCTTCATATATCCAATATCAAAATTCTGAATAAATTAAAATCCGCGCCTGCATACATCAGCATGGAGTTATTATTTAGGGTAGCTGTTTCAAAAATTCAGTCGTACCTGTAGATCTCTGAAAAAGTAGAATAAAAAAATATAAAACATAATAAAATGAATTGTAAAACGAAATTTTGTTGAATAGGTGTCTCCATGACATATTTGAACAACCAAAAAAAAAAAATTAATGAATGAAAACCGTAAAAAGAAAAAATCCGATAATTTTATACTTATTTCATTCAAAAAATACGTTTGTAATAAAAAAAATGTAAATATTTTGTAATTCAAGTACACGCGTTTTACACACGTTATATCAATACATGGTAACTTATAAAAATATTTACGATTCAATTAGTATTTTTTTTTTTTTTTAGTTTTATAAAAATTAAACGTAAAACTTATAATTTTTATAAAAATGATTCACGTAAGAAATATTAATATCCCATGAACGATAATTATGATTTAAAATTCAGTATGCGAATCGCCGTCGCCATCTTCTTCGATCAATTTTAGGTGAACTTGATGTAAATCCTGAAATAAATTTATAGGTAAAGAATGGAATGAATTGTAACTCACTCAACAGTTTTAAATAACTACGATTAGGAATTGTCTTACTTTGAAATATTTGACCGTTTTAACACGTAATTCTAGAGTGGCATCATCATCACACACCATTATTGTTCTGGGATGTTGTTGAAATGCCGAAACAGTCCACATATGATTAACACCTTCTTCAATAGCTTTGTACAATGCGAAAGCTTTATGAGAGCCGAGAATAATGATCATCACCTAAACAGTCATTTAATTACAATTTTATAAGTTGAACTTGTCTGCATAAATCTTATATTGAAAAAAAAATCAAAATTAGTTACTTCTTTAGCATCCATAACGGTTCCTACACCGACAGTTAATGCACGTTTAGGAACTTTTGATAAATCATTATCGAAAAATCGAGCATTCGCTTCCAACGTTTCTTGAGCAAGGGTTTTCACTCGAGTTCTGGAGACTAATGATGAGCCAGGTTCATTGAAAGCAATATGTCCATCGGGTCCAATACCTTGAAATCAAAATACTGTATTAATATCCCCGTCTGACAGCATTGTATTGAACGGTTTCAACTTTTTTTATCGCTTACCACCAATAAAAAGGTGAATGCCACCCGCTTCGACTATTTTTTTTTCGTAATCATCACATTCTTTTTCTAAGCTTTCAGCATTACCGTCCAAAATATGAACATTGACAGGTTGAATGTCAATATGTTTGAAAAAATTATGCCACATGAAATAATGGTAACTTTCTGGATGTTCTCTGGGTAATCCTAATTTTAAACGAAAATATGTGCTGGTAATCGAATGCAATATGATAGTTATTAAACTTATTGATATCACTTCGTCAAATTGTAATACTTTACCTACGTATTCATCCATATTAAACGTTTTCACATACTTAAAAGACACTTTTCCTGCTTTATAAAATTCTATTAATTTTTTGTACATCCCAAGGGGCGTGCTACCTGAAACAGTTGTTGTCAGATTAACATTATCAGCATAAAGGCGTTTATCATAATGAAATTAAAATATTCACCTGTTGGTAAACCAAGAACGAAATATTTATCTGGACCAGGCTTAAAATCATTGTTTTTTTTGGCCACAAATTTTGCAGTCCAATTAGCAACTTCTTCGGCTGACTTTAAAATTATCAACTTCATGTCGATTTATGAATAGAGTACCTATAGAATCTGTTGGTAATAACGTTGCTGTATCACGTATCAGTCAATGAAACGATGGTTTAAAAATCTGTAATTAGATCACTCACTGAATACGTTTAATTTTTTACCAATTGAGTATTAGTGACGATTGAAGGCTCGAGTGTGATTATCAAACACAAATCATATAAAACACGTAAGAAATGAACATTAATTGAATAAGGGCACACAAAAGAATATTGAACACTTATCAGCTTCTAATTGAACAATTTGATAATATTTATCAAGAAGATCAAAGCTGAATGCTGAATTAGGCTGAATGTTGTGTTGAATGTAAAGGTAAACAAACTCACGTATGTACCATACCAACTACCAACGAACTGATAACGAAAACAGCAAAACATGAAATTTTTAAAGTCTATCTTATTCTACAGCTAAGAGCATGGGAGGGATGGGACTGAAATTATTATGCATAACGTCAATTCCTTAAGAAAAAGAGCTTTTCGTTCGATAATTTTAATTTGGGTAACTGTTTTATTTTATTTATCCACTCCATATGAATACGAGGCGTATCTATACGTTCTACAAATCTACATCAAGAAGGTAATAGTATATTATTCAACTAGGGAGATACAAGTGATTTTCGAAGATTTTGAGGTTTATTGCCCGAGCGAAGCGAGGGAAATAACTCAAAATTGTTGAAAATCACTTTATTTCCCGTGTTGAATACGAAATTTTATCTAATTGTGGGAGAAAAACGCGTTTTTGAGCACTCGAGCGATTAGCGAGAGGGAGTACTGAAGCGTTTTACTCCACTCGACAACGAGAGAAAAATGATAATAAATGAAAAAAAATTAATCAAAAATGAAAATTCAAAATCAAACCAGAAAGAAATCGAAACCAAAATTATTGAAAAATTTAATTTCGAACAAAATCAATTTTTTCGAATTTTTATTTTTGTTTGAAATAATCGTGTTTTATGTTTTGTGGTTGATAATCAGTAATCACACTCGAACGTTCAATCGTCTGTTAGATAAGTCTGTAATCTTACTCAATAGTGAAAAATTAAACGTACTAGTATAATCAGAGTGATCTAATAGCGTTTTAAACCATCGTTCGTTACATTGACATATTGACATACAGGACGTCATTGTCATTAGATTCTAAATCTATTAAAAGTTAATGATGCAAAATAAAACTAAAAAGATTTTTTTTCTTGAACAAAATTTTGAAAAAATTTAATTTTGTTTTTTCTTTAACAAAATAATAAAAAAAATTCATTTACTTACGTACCCAAGTAAATAAAATTTGAAAAAAAACTAGGTTTTCACGAAAATTTTAGAAATTTGACTAAAACTTTCGAAAAAATAATTTTGAACAAATTTTTAAAACATGAAGTTTTTTTACAAAAATGGAATATTTTTACCAAAAAAAAAATTCTGAAGAATAGTGGAAATATTTTGGAATTTTTCCACATAAATACGTATTATATCGCAACCCTGAGAACAATAACACCATAACTCGAAAAATTAAAAAACACCATAACTCAAAAAAATATTTTTCACTCATTCCTTAAATGCCGAAAAATAAATTCAAATGCAGTTTTTCTTTACGAATCCTATGTAACTTTTTACATTCTTTCTGCTGGTGAAGGCAGATTTCCCCAATACGAACGTTTTGTAGTACTTTTTTGAGTTATGTTATGTTGTTTTTGGATTAAAAACTTTTTTTTTTTGAGTTATGGTGTTATTGTTCTGAGGGTGCGATATTTAAAAAAAAATTTCCAATGACTAAAAAAAATAAGTTTTGAAAGTTACTTAAAAAAATTGAAAAAAGTCGAAAAATTTTTATGTACACAAAATTTAAAAAAGAATTAAAATTCTGTTGAAAAAGAAATTTAAATAGGTTGGATGTACTTAGGTATTCTCCTTAAAAACTCAAAAAAATTTATTCTGAACAAAATTTTAAAGAATTTGGAATTTTTCTACCGAAATTTAAAATAGTGGTCTGTTTTTTTTTAGGGAGTGTGTACTGTGTAATTACTGGATTACGAGTATTTATTACACCCGTCAGGAAGGGGCCTCAGATAGAGTGATCAACAAAATTTGAGAATACCTATTGGAATTTTTGAAATACAAAAACTCTGTAATTATGTTTTTTTTAAACATAATAATTCTTATTTAAAAAAAATATGATTCCGAAATTTTTTTAAAAAAATAGAATTTTTCCATCACAATATGAATAGTATAATTTCTAAAAATTCTACACCAAGTGAAGAGTAAAAATTGAATAAAATTTAAAAAAAATGGAATGTATACCTAGGCACTCTTCACTAAAATCCAAGAAATTTTTGTGTTAGTATTAAAATAAAGCCATCACTGGATCAATTTTTCAAATTTTTTGTTCAAAATTGATTAATTCACAATTTATAAAGAAAAATCAAAGCTCGTGTAAGTTTGTATTTAGTTACTTACCTTACCTACCTATGTAAGAGATCTTGCAATCTCAAAATTATTCTATTCAGTACCTTAACTACATAGGTAGGTAGAGGTACTAGGTAGGTAGTAGGCATCGATGGTAGTAGGTAGGTAGGTACTTATTTGATTTCATTAAAAATTGAACGACTAGGAAAATTTATGTAGATCAAATGAGAATAGAGATAGATACTATATAATTCTACGTTTTTTCTCCATCGAGACAATCAACAAAGAAAATAATAGTTTATAATTCCGGCATTTCCGGCCAAGCCGCCAAGCGTCCACAGCTATTTTTGTTTGGCCTATTTTGTATTTTTTTGATTTTTATTTTTTGTTGTGTATTTTCGAATTTCGATTTCGATTTCGTGATTTCGAATTCGCTCATTTTCGCTTTCGCCTCTCTGTTTAGTTAAGTGTTTCTTTCGAGTTTCGGGTTCGGGATGAAGTTAGCACTTCTTATGCTGAAATTGAGAACTAGTTTTAAAAAATTCCCGTTTTTATCACGGTCTCCGATGTATTGATGTGTCCGTGAGTTTTTGTTCTTACTTCTCTGCTTTGACAAAACAGAAATTGATAGTGGAGTAAGGTGTTAAATATTAATTTAGATTTGTGTTGTAATTTAGAATCCATAATGTGCTAGTTTTTAGATCATATCAATATCCCCGTAGTTAATAGTTAGTGTTATCGTGTTAATTTATGTGTTAGAATTCCATATCGCGTGCATTTGATATTAACCCTAGCTGTGCAAATTTAGGAACAAAGTTCAAACAATTTTCCAGCTTACTGAATCTTTAAAAAGTCCAAAATGGTTTTACAATTTAAAATACCAACAGTTGCTCTTTTACAACTTCATTCTTTATCATCTTGTTGATAATTTTTTCGTACTGAAATGGCCTCCATTATTAAGAACCAAATTTTGAAATACCTATCCAGGTAAAGTGTTTTCTACATTTTTACTGTATTTTCAAGTTGCTGAGTTACCCATATCACTCATTATTTAAAACTGGAAAATATTTTGTCTTTTAGGTATTTCAAAAATTTATCGAATGATAAAATCAACTTCAGCACTATCAAAGGCGAAGGAGAACTGGCCTCCTTAGAATTGGATGAAAATGCTCTAACTGATCTTTTAGAGTTACCGGCGTGGATGAAAATTAAAAGCGCTAAATGTAATAAAGTGACTTTTCATATACCTTGGACAAGGTTGAAAAGTGAACCTATGGTCTGGGTAAGTATAATAACCAACGGTGTTGTGAAATTCTTCGAATTATTTTCACTCATTTCAGTTTTATTTTTCAGAACTTGGACGAAGTTTTAGTTGAAATTGAAACATGCGAAGAATTGCGAATGCCTCAGGAAGTGTCGCCTAATATTTTGCAGCAACAAGGAAAATATAATACTATCAACAGAGTCGTAGATGGAATGACTATAAATGTCAACTCGGTTTCTATCAAATTTACCAGTGTCACTTTTACTGCATCTTTACAAGTATGACTGAATCAAGCAAACATAACCACGAAAAATGATCTGTGTATTTTAATTTATATTATTTTTCAGATTATTAGAATTAAAGTTGAATCAAAATCTTCTGCTTGGGAAAAATGTGATCTACGTCACACGAGAATTAAAGATACCAAACGAGGACAAATTTTACTATTCAAAGAATTACGCTGGCAAACATTAAGAATTGAAGCTCAGTCCATTATTGAGCAGGATCTACCTCCTCTACGATTGCTCACCCTTGAAGCAGTTTGTCGATTGATCATTAAGAAGCGTCTTTCTGGTTAGTAAACTAGTCTTTAATTGCTAAAATATGAAATATTGTTTTGAAGAAATTAATTCCCTATTTTTTAGACTGCTTCATCATGGGAAGCAAATTAGTGCTGATTTTGGATGAGTTGCTGTGGGTTTTGACCGATTCACAACTAAAAGCAGCTCTACATTTTCTCGACTCTTTGTCAGGACTGATTAAAAAAGCTGACGAAGTTGTACGTAAAAAGAAAGCAGCTCGCAAACTGGAGGTAAGAAGTAAATCTGATTTTAAAATGGCTCTCATTCTTCGTTTTAAAATACAGACTCGTTTTTTAGGTGTTACCCGAATACCAGGCTCAAGTTTTGCAGCAAGAAATGGTACAGAATAAGTCTGTTGTTTCACATATTTTCGCGTGTCACGATGTCATTGAAACATCATATCATTTCCTAGCCCAAAAAATAGATTTACATTTGAGCGACGATCCAGGCCGTAAGTTTCTTTACATCTTGTTTATTTAGATTTCACTTCGTAATTTTAATTCTTAATTTTAGCTGGAAGATCTAATCATCCAAATCTTCAAGACGGAGCAGCCATTCATATTAAATTATCCTGCTTTCAAGTCGACTATTATCCTTATCATTTGGCTGTGAAAGATCGAACTCATTGGGGTCTATACAGGTCGTCACGTTATCCGCATCCTAAATGGCTCGCTGAATCGCAAGAAGAGTTCCGAAATTTATTGCTCAGCTTGGTTCAAGATGACATTTCTGCTAGTCAGTGCTCATCTCCTATTTCCAAAACCAGCGCTGCGCAGGTAAGAAAATAATTTCTTTTCGTCGGAGTATTTTTAGCGTTGGTCGCGATACTAATTTGACTTTATTGTTAGAATGGCGTTTCTTATCAGTCACGTTCTACAAGTAATAGTACTCTAAGGAAATATATGATGACGCAGTTTAATAAAATTATGACCAGTTGTACCGTCATTAGGATCGGTAATCTTGTCATTGATAGAGTCACAACTTTAAAAAAATCAGTTCCTAAGGAATTCCTTAAAGGTACGTTGCGATTGATTTAATTTATATCTGCGACGGTGATTCTACAAACGTAAGTAAACAAACAAATTTTCATCATTTTAGCGGATAAAGAACGGTATTCGTTACCAGAAAGTGAAATTTTACATGCCGAATTTACCTATTACTATTATCCCGGAGATGTACAATTTCCTTGTGAGTATCTCACGTGTATTTATTTTATTAAAAAAGCAAAATACTCGAAGTATTAATTTTTCTTTGTTATTTTCAGTACCTCAACCGAAATTTTATGTGCAAATTTATCCTGTTCAAATCCAGTTTGACGTGATTACCGTTTTATGGTTGAACACATTTTTTTTAAACCTACATAAATCGCTTTTAACCACATCGACCGTGCAAGATCGTGAAAGTGTTACTCAGTTATTTTATTTCGACGTAAAAGTAGAAGTGATTATGCCACATGTGAGTAATTACGATTTTACGTCTTGCCATCCGATTAAATTTGAAGTGACATTGAAAATGAAAAATAAAATTTTCAGATTGTTTTCGAAATTAATCAAGAAAAAGGTGTTCCTAAAGACAGGCCCCGTTCTTTACATTTTCAAGTTAGCAGAATTGTTGTTACGAATTCACGCACAGGGCACGCTCAAGCTTCACGATCAAATTTGGCAAAAGTAGTTGGTGCTTGTCAAATGAGAAGTTTGTATTTAAGCGACGAATTCCCTTCCAAATGTTCCGATTATCTTGTAGTTACCGACAAATTTATCAATCACGCGCAAGGTTAAAAATAGCGAATTACTGTTAACTTTATTATTTCAATGACTTAATAATGACAGAATTTAATACAGGAAAAGATAATATTAGAAGTTTTCCGGATAAACTACTCAGCATAGGGGATAATGAAGAGGAAATCGCCAAAGCATTGTTTCAAGAATTACTGTGGATCGATGCTAAGGATGTTTGGTAAATAACTCGCATTTTCGTAAAAAAGCGTCAACGAATAAATGTTATTGGCTTCATCCATTTTTAGGTGTATTCATTTGGAATCAGTTTGGGGAGATTTTTATGGCGTAAGAGCCACGGGTAACCGCCCTGTTCCTTTTTTGGATGCATTCCCTCTGACAATTTGGCTGCATGCGGATCCAACTTTAAGTGATACAAGCGAAGATAAAATCGCCAACGTGCAAGTGCTCGCTTCAGTTACTAATCTAATCAGCGTACAAATCAATCAATATCAAGCTAATTTCTTATCTAAAATTTCCAAAAGCATTTCCGAAGTGAGTTTGAAAAATCGTGCCTTTATTGGAAGTGCATTCCGCTTCAATCTAAACGACTCGTATATTTTCAGCTCACAACGTTCCTAACTATTGATACGGATAAAGTAATGGGTGATGAGAAAACCGCCACCATTGTGGTAGCTTCGATTATACCACAGATTGAAATCACTTTGGTAACTGCTTCTCAAGGCGTGGGAAAAGAGTCATCAGGCGGAGACATCGAATCGTCTTCAGTAGTTCCTGATTCATCTAGTCTCGACACGCACAGCGTTTATTGGGCTAATACCTTGCAGAGTAGTATGGATGTAAGATTCACCTGTTTTACACATGTTCTTTGTAGAAATTCCATTTGAAGCTTGTAATTTCCTTTTCAAACAGAATGCCACCGTTGAAGAGTTGCGTAAAAGCAATAATCCAAGGTTATATCGAGAAGCCAGCTTAAATTACGGTACCGACAATGTCGTTTATTTTCAAACCAGTGAAATGATAGAAGTAGTGAAACCGTCCCAGTCTAATACATTTACGCAATTCAAAAAAGGATTTTCTAATTTCATGTCGATGGATTTTATGTCGAAATCCGTCGATGATACGGATACGATGTCTATTCGGTAATTTAAAAAAAATTTCAGTTATTTGAAGGTTACCTATTTCACGATATGTCAATTGAATAAGATTTCGAGCTCAAAGCTTTCTCATTTTGCTAGGTTTGAGGGAGAGAGGGAGGGCGAGGGGGTATAGAGGATATTTGAGAACAGGGCTGGCAACTTGAAATTTTCTTTGGCTATAGTTCATTTTTTTTTCGTTAAAAAAACGTAGCTTTTAATAGTTAGTGTGTATTTAATTTTTATATTTTCGGAATTTCCTATTGTATACCTTATTTTATTTTTGAATTTTTGGGTGCAGCTCTGGCTACTGCTGAGTTGCCGGCCATGGTAGAAGACTAGTAGGAAAAATAACAAATTGCTTGGAGTAGCAAAAGAAAATTAAAATTAAAAACGATATCTTATGTACATAATTTTTATTCTTGTCAGTAGATTCCAGAACATCGTTGAATTCATATTACGCCTAATTAATTTGAATTGAACACACGCGCATCATAATTTAGTACATTGCTATTTTTTTCTATAGGTCAGACGACAGTTCAGATACTGAAAATTATTTACTACGCAATGGAAGTGACCAGCTGTATTTGGACGATGCTGACGCCATGTTTCGTATAAATTATAAGAAAAAAGTGCGCACTGCCACGACGGAAGTTACATCGAATATTGAGATAGCTGATGAAGCGTTATGCGAATACGGTAGTGCTCTCAATACACCTACCACTACGCCTAGCGAAAAAGATTCCTTCGGGAGTACCTATAAAAGGAAGGATTGTGTAAGAAGTTCAGATTATATTTCGTTTTTAATTTAAATGAATCCGATGCAAATTTATCTGTACATATTCTGTTCTAAATATTTGAGATGTGTTTTGAAAAAGAGAGTCGATGAACATTTTATAAATTTTAAGAATGTCTTTTTCGGAAACATACTTCCCTATTTAAATTATATTTTCGTGAATATCTGCTTTCACTTTTGCTTTCGTTGTTTTTCTCTCTCTCTAAATGGTTCATTTACCTAGCAGATAAATAGCTTTATTAATTACTAAATAGGATTTATTTTTCCAGGTGGCAGCTATCACATTAAAACTGACTCGTTTAGAATTTATGATGCAATCTACTGGATTAAATAGTTTAATAAAAATGCAAATTGGAAGTGCGGGCGTAGAAGAATGTTTCTCTATACCTTGGGACGAATTACAGGTATTATTTTGCAACTTTTTTTTCTCTCAAAATAACCCGGATATATATATTTTACAATACACACCACAAGTGCTACATTGCAGACAAATACGCTTTCGAATAATTTACGTTTTGCATGTTTATATTTTTTATACTTAAATTTTGTTTGATTTTTGACTCACACAGTTTTTCGACTCGCATGGAAAATTTTTTATTTTTACGTTTCATTTATCGAATAACGCATACACATATGTATTGAAAATTTTCATATATGGAGGGGGGAGCGGTGAAGGTATGAAAACGTACGGTACACCTGAACGTGCTTCGAACGCGAGGAAAAACACTCGCGTTAATTACTACAGATGTAAACACAGGAGACTATGCACGCATATCAAACACATCGTTGACGTTATTAGGTATCGAAGAAGATTGTATTTTGCGTTTTTGCGCGTACTGAAAGCGCGAATTATGTTCATGTGTCTGTCTACTCCACCTGTGTACAGGATAATTAACGCGAATGCGCTGACGCACGTTTCGTTATATTTAGGCGAATTTATCGTGTTAATTATACTCGTAAATAATATCTTATTATGATTACGCACACGCTACGAAGTGATTGGTAAAATTTGATTGTCCTGTGGCGTGGGAAAAAATACCATCGTGATGCACAACTTACGCAAGCGAAATACTACCTATGTTTTTTATATTATCGATTTCTATAATTTTTTCATTTATTTTATAATTTTTATTTATACTTCTTCTTTGTCTGTTTTCCGCATGCTCATGTTTTCGCTTTGTGTTACTTAACCTATGTTGGTGTTCTGAAAATTCATATTTTAGACGCGTCGAAAGGTATTTTTCGTTTAATTTGCTAACCATAATACAGTAGATGGCTTGATTTTCTTTTTTCAAATCATGGCTAGTTCGTCGCAACCGGTCTGTGTCGATTTTAATTCTGTTCAATTTGGCCTTAGAATAAGTTTAACACGAGAACACGCGACTGGTTCGAAGTTGATGATGTCAAATCGTACACGGTTGCCGATGCCTGTATCAAATTACGATTGGAGAACGCTGTTCATCCTCCACAGCTCATATCAGCGAGTAACTTCAACGTCAATTTGTGGAGAGATTCGGAGCTGAACGTCACGATTAACGATCTGTTGCTGGAAGTGCAATCGCAGACAATCAAATGTTTGACAGAATTCTTGGAAGATCAAAAAACTTGCAACGGAGAAAAAGATAAAGCTGTTTTATTTGAGGTACGTTTTTGGTTTGGGTTGGGTGCATTGACTTTCGTCACAGTCGTAACTGCAGGTTCTGCCAAGTGGTCCCGAAAATTTGGATTTTTTCACACGTAAGCCCCATTTTCTCATGTCATCTCACGTTTATAGAGAAAAATATCTTATATTTTTTTTGTAAAAAAATTTTTTTTTCATATCTTTTTTTTTTGAAAAAAAATTTCTGTATGTTTGTAATAAGAAAATTTCTTGAGTTTTTGGGAGGTAAAAATTTAAAAAAAAATTGGAGTACGTAAAATAATCTTTAAAGTTTAATTTTCTCTGAAAAAAAAAATAATAATAATAATATACCTTTCCTACTCATTCCTATTTTTGAGAGAGAAAAAAAATCTCAATTTTTTCAGGAAAAAAGTAGGTAGTCATTTATTAACCTTTTTTTCCCCCCAAAAAAAAAGCTTCAATTTTTTTAAAATGAAATAATTCTGAATTTTTTGAAATGAAAAACTTCTCAATTTTGTTGAGGTAAAATTTAAAAAAAAATTGAGGCAAAAAATGTTTTTAATTTTTTAGTGTACTTTTTTTTAATTCTTTGAAATAAAAAAAAAAATCTTTTAATTTTCTTAAAGAACAAATTTTAGGTGTTTTTTGGGGGGCGAAGGAGGGAGGAGTCTTGCTTTGGTAAAGAAAAAAATCTCAGTTTTTTAAGAAACGATCGTAATTTTTTTCTCAGCTTTTTTGTAAAAAAAATCTCTTAATTTTTTTTTAAAAAGAAGAAGAATTTCTCACCTCAACAATTGAAAAATTTCAACTAGACACCCCTTCGAAAAAAAATCGAGCTACATCCTGGCAAATTCCAAGTTTGCGTCTAGCATAACCTAATCAAATTAAAGAAAATTTATGAAATAATTTATTTTCGCAGATTCTCGTTGACAATGTTCAATTGCTTTTCAAAGAAGATTACGATTTAAGTGGTGATTCTTCTCCAATTGTGTTCAGAAAGTTGAGAGTGTTCAAAGACGATAGCGGAACGATTAAAATACAACCAGTGGACGTCGAAATTAAAGACGTTACTGATGAAGTGCCCAGTGCTGCTGTGCAAACGATGAAAAATGAGATTGAATTGTTACGTAAGCGGTTGGCAGCAATGGAGTATTTAAATGAAGAAAATCAGACATTGAGGCAATGTCGCGAAGAAACAATAGTTTTAAGGTGGGACTAATTTGTTGGCTGATTTATTACCAAGCCATCGATACTAACTAATCAACTTTTTCTTTAGATCTTGTCTGGCTGCTGTTCAAGATGAGGTCGCCGCTTTGTTGGAAGAGAAACGAAATTTATTGGAGTACATTCATAAATTGCGTTCGTCACATGTCTCTGAAAACATCACATGTAAAAGGTAGCATATGTGTTGGTGCTTTGTGTGTAATTGCGTGAACAAACGATCTCCGCTGTAGGTTTACGTAGTTATAGAAGCACTCTAACTTTCAGTAATATTAACAAGTTTCATAAAAATGTTGTGATTGCGAGTGATATTTAAATTGTGATTAAATCTTTAATTTTTTTAAAACTATCGTTTAATGTTTGAAAAAGAAAAACAAGACTCATAATTAAATTAATTAAACGGAATAATTGTTGTTCGTAACGGCTCGCGTTTAATCGAGTTCAAAATGAGGTCGAGTTGGAAAAAATGAAACCATTATAAAATTATATCAAGTATATAAATGGTTAGATTTTTTAGTTTATAAAGTCATAAAATAGAGTAAATAGTAGTAGAGACGAAGTATTGCAGAGTGGACAAACAAATTCGTGTTACTTACAATTTAATATGAATTATCGAAGAAAAATGAAAATTTCCTGAATAACAATAACCCTCGAGTTACCACTTTGTTGTTTCTATTTTAATGATCAAATTCGTGAAAAATACGTATAAAAAACGGATAATAAACAATCACATCACTTTCGTTGAAGTTACCGAAACGTACAAAAAAAAAAAAAAAAAAAAAAAACGTTGACTGTGTAATGGAAGTTTGAGTCTTGGGAGAATATTCTTTTATTCTTTTTCCCTTTTTTTGCTTCGCCAATATAGTTCTTAATTTTGGTATGTATTTTATCTATTTTACACAAACTCTTTTATCTTCTTACTCGGCACTTTGCATAAAATACATTGATTCTATTTTATGAATTACTTTACTTTAATCGTAAAATTCTTTCATTACATTTTTTCCCTTTTTCGACATTTTTTTCTCAAAGTTATCATTTAATTACCATAATTATAATTAAGGGGAGTATACTATTAATTGAATTTAATTTTTACCATGTTATTGTTATTCTAGAAGACTAGGCCTATATTTAATCTAATGCGATATTTTTTAAGAAAGCAATCCATTATACAGACGTGGCTCTACTTTTAGATATTCATTTCACCTTTTTCTTCTCTCTCGTTATGAGTTTTTTCTTTTCTTCTTTTTGTTTCCTCGTCAATCGTCATTATTAATTTTTATATTCATGTTTGCAAATAAATAATTTTTTTTTGGTTACCTATTTTTTTCTGTATTAGTGTTCTAATTCCTCCCGAGCTTCAACTAGGTATTTGTAAAAATTGAAATCGTTTTTTATAATCAACTGGTTTTATTTTCATTGTGACATAATTTTCAAAATACATCTACATACTACACTACAAAAATATAACTCGATGAAAAAAATACGTAGAATTATGGTAAATATCTCATTAGACTGGGATTTTTATTTTCTGCAAATTTTGTTCCATAAAAAGTTTTCCTAAAGTCGTTCAGTTTTTAATAAAATCTAAAAAGCAATTGTTTTTTCCAAATTTAATTGCAAATTTATTTTATTCGTTATGCCGCCCTCTGTGGCGTGTCCGCGCCTTGTCCGCGCCAATCGTCAATCAATAATCATAACCAACTTTTCTGCCTAGAGTGCGCTTGCAACAGTACTCCCGTTTATTTTCTAGGCCTTTCTTGTCGTTACAAGTACTCTCGCACTCGCACAAAGACAAGACGGGACTTCACTACACGTCACAAGACTTCATAAAACTGAACTGTATCATTCAATTTTGGTCTGTAAAGTGTGGTGGTGTGATGTTCGAAAGCTGTTAATTAAGATTTTCGATAAATTAGTGAAAAATGATCGAGTTAGGGTAATGTTTCTTACCCTCGAAAATATGACTAGCAATTTCAGTGTGTTGAAAATGTTTTGACTTTTTGAAATCGCATTTAAAGTGGAATTTACGTTGTTCTTAATATAGAATATTTCAAGATGGCTGGAAAGAAAGCATACTAATCTTTCGGATGTAATCATTATGAAAGAAGGATTTTTTAAAGAAACACGGAATTTTGAACGGTAAGTGAAATAATTTAGAGATAATTTTCCTTCTTTTGCAATTTTCTCCACGACAGCAGTGAATCCTTTCGACCATACTAATTTCTAGTTGAAGTGACGTCGATGATCATTTTAGGAAATTATCTTCAAATGGTTGAATATCTTTTCAAAATTACGTTTGGGATCTGAACAGAAATTATTAAATAGCATTTTCTATATTATCGCATGTCTCAATATTATACACTATTGTGCAATATTGCTGATGCTCGGTGGGTGGTTTAAATCAATAATTTTTATTCTAGCGAATCTAGTGACGAGCGATGTGTTGTCTAATTTAATGTAAACAAAGATTATGTAATTTAAAATTTCGGACAGTAAAAGTGAAAAATGTATGAGAAACTAAGCATTTCCCATTTCGACTAATGTAAAATGTAAAACTAATGTCGTCGTTATTTTCCGTCCGTACGTAAAATTATGTTTACGTAAACATACCGTATTGATTGGATTTTATCAATGTGTTGCGTTCATATAAATGCGATACGAAGTGATTAAATTACATAATAGTCGTCGATAATTTACCCTTTAATAACCTATATCTGTTTTGTTGAGCTTTATTTCGGGTGATGATGAAATGCAAATTTTATTCCAATTTTTTACAGAGACACTGCTTGTGTGACATGTTCACCCAACCACAGCTATCGTGTGTGGTGTCAGAGGGAACCGTCCTTACGCATCATAAAAAACGCAAACTCGATCACCATCACTTTACCTCATCTGACGTGGTTTCTTCAACGACATCGACCTACGAATCTTCCAATTCGAACAGTTCCACCAATGGCGGTGCCATAAATTATCGGAGACAGAATGCACACATCAAGACAAGCCCGTCTAGCGGCAGTCAACAAAATTTCATTCGTGCATCTACCATTAAGTTATTAGATTCTTATACACGGTGTGGACAAAAGGTATGTTACGAGTTCGGTATTGTGACCCAGTCCGCTTCCGAGTGAAATCTAATTTGGAGATTTTTTCAGCGAAAATCTTGTGAAGGTAATGCAGAGAGATCTGAAGACGGTTGTAATACTACAATTACCACTACAACAAATCACAGTAAGGGTACCCAGGCGGGAGCAGGTACCCAGTCAGGATCTGCTGACGGGGACTATCAGTTGGTACAGCACGAGGTACTTTACTCAATGACAACGCAGTACGAGGTATTGGAATTCTTAGGTAGAGGTACATTCGGTCAGGTTGTAAAATGTTGGAAAAAAAGTACCAACGAAATTGTCGCTATAAAAATCCTCAAAAATCATCCGTCATATGCTCGTCAAGGACAAATTGAAGTAAGTTTGAATATTGTTGGTAAGTACATCGGAGAAAATATTCTAAATGATTTTAATTTCGTAATTTCTCTTCAGGTCAGTATTCTATCTCGTTTAAGTCAAGAAAATGCCGATGAATTCAACTTCGTGCGTGCTTACGAGTGTTTTCAACACAAGAACCATACATGTCTTGTGTTCGAGATGCTCGAACAAAATTTATACGATTTTTTGAAACAAAATAAATTCAGTCCTTTACCATTGAAGTACATTCGTCCTATACTACAACAAGTACTTACAGCTTTATTAAAATTGAAGGTAAAAAATTTGTTTTTATTTTTATGATATTTTTTTTGTAGTGTTCACGTTCTTTCGTGAGAATTATTTTTGAATGAAATGGAAGTGGCAGCACTAATCTTTAAAACTACAATTGTATGCTTTTTTAGTAAATATTCTCACGAAACAAATGAACACATCTGGATTAGGGGAGAGGGGGTCGTTTGGAAAATTTTTTGTTGAATACATACAGTACACAAGCGGACATTTTTAAGACTTATAATTACGCACGTTTTTTTTACATGCAAAGTTTTTCAAAAAATTGGGAAACTAGATTCATTTTACTTTTTTTCGCAAAAATTTGAAGTTTTGATTTTTGAAAAAAAAAAAAAAATGCATGCAGTTCTCAAAAAAATAGAAAAAAATTCATATTGAATTTTGATGATGTCATTCTGCGGAAAATATTAATAGATGTTTTGGAAAACAAA
>FIZV01032004.1:0-11341 GCA_900050545.1 Trionymus perrisii | reverse complement strand
TTTCTTTCTTTTTTTTTTTTTTTTTTTTTTGGGGGGGGGGGGGGGGGGGGGGGGGAATTTCCCCACCCCCCCCTGGATCCGCGCCTGGATATGATCGCAAAAGAGACCGAATTAGAACCACGTCTGAAGAAATTAAAATTTGCACTAGAACGAGGTCACATTGTGAAACCCGTTGATCGTTTTAATATCAATATTTTGGAGTTTTTGTTGCAAGAAGGTTGCATTTTTAGGAACAATCGAGTAGTAATTCCACAGACCCTGAAGAGTCAAATGTTGAATAAGCTACATTCCGTTCATTTTGGCGTAACTAAAATGAAATTGTTAGCGCGTAGCATCTGTTGGTGGCCCGGGATTAGCGCCGATGTCGAAAAGTTGGCAAAAAATTGTACGCAATGCAACCTATTCGCAAATAATCCGGCTGGAGTGGAGGCGCAGGAGTGGGAAGCACCAATTCAACCATTCGACAGAGTTCATGTCGACTTCGCCGGACCATTTCTTGGCCTAAAATATTTCGTATTGGTAGATGCTTATAGTAAATGGCCCGAAATCGTAGTCGTCAAAAAGGAAGATTCGGCAACAGTGATTCGAGAGTGCCAAAAAATATTTTCACGATTTGGTCTTCCAAGAATTATGGTCAGTGACAATGGGATCGCTTTCACGTCGAACGAGTTTAAAGATTACGTTGATGCAAATTCGATTCAACACCGCACATCCGCTCCTTTCCACCCCGCTACGAACGGCCAAGTCGAGCGATACAACACAACTTTCAAAAAAGCTTTGAAAACCTTAAATGCAACAGAAAAAGATGTCGCAGAAAAACTAGAACAATTTCTAGTTATGTATCGCCGAACACCTCATACCACCATCAAGAAATCACCCTCAGAATTGATGTTTGGTAGAATGTGGCGTACCAAAATCGATATCATTTTTCCCAGCAGCGATGCGAAAAATGACCGTAAACATGATCAAGAAACTACCAGTTTTCGTTCACTACAAGTCGGTGACCAAGTGGTTGCTCGTGATTACAGCGGTAAAGCAAAATGGCAGACCGGTAAAATAACCAAGAAAATGGGAAAACTATATTACGAAATCTTACTTCGCGATGGTAGATTGTGGAAAAGGCACATCGATCAAGTACGCAGAACTGGAGAAAAAATGGCAGATCAAATACCCAAAATACCCAAAATCGAAGAAAAGGGTACTACGATGAGACCAAAACGAATTGTTAAAAAGCCAGACAGGCTCAACTTATGATTTTTTTTATTTGTTTTTAATCTACGAATTTTTCTTTCTTTGTTTTATTGTATATTGTATTGTTTCAATTTTTTTTGTGTAAAAGGGAAGTGTACTATCTGTACCTACTCGCATTCAAAGTCAAAAAACAATATACTTTTTACTAGCTCGTAATGATAGCAATAATGGTAACGTGTGTTATAAGAAATTAACAATAAATCATTAATTAAATATATTTCAAGCAAAGTTATTACAAAAGTTGTCCTCAATTTAGTTTCCAAGCTCGTAAAACTCTGAAAACCAATAACTTCCCCATCACCCACCTTCTCCCCTACGCTTGAAGTTAGTTTGGGAAGCCTAAGTTGCGTAAAAAAAAAACACTTCTCTAAAGCTATCGGCGTACTTTGTGGTAATTTGGTCGGTTTTCTATCGCATAGGTTACGTTCCTATATTCGAACACAGAAGAATGGCGTTTTGGAAAAATGGGTGAAGCGGCGGTTCATGTGCTGGAAAGCAACGGAATACAAGTAACACAACATGCAGTCTGGGACAAGGACTACCATTACAAATACTATCAAAATCCGTTTGTTGATCTTGTCGAGCGCACTTACCGGAAAACTCGCAGTGAGTATTAAAATGATTTTTCTGTACCGGATGGGCTTAAAAATAACTACCATAGTCGTCACGGGACACCACGCCATGACGTCGCACTTTCGACATTGGCGCAGCATTTTATATTACCGGTGGTAGTACAATGATGCAATACATCTCTGTACCCACCTACCTATCTATGTAGAGGTACCTTGACTTCACAAATAAATGCTACCTATAGCATTTACAAAGCATGAGTCGCGTCAGTCTCACTAGACAATAATAGTTGAAGACAATGGAAGTTTGGTCTTGCTACTACGAGTAAGTTACTTACACTTGAGAAGAATAGCAGCTGTTACTCACAGGTATCTTGTAGGTAGTGCAGTGTTATATGTATATAGCTTTATAAATAAATGCCATTAAAGTATTGTAGTAGTAAACCTCCTATGCTGCGTTCACCAATTTCTCTTAGCGTCGCAGCTCCGCGTTCAACGACCAACACCCCATTAAGTACCCAAATAAAGAGATTTGGAATTTCGGATGTGCGGAAGTAGCATTTTTGTAGGATCGTACGAAGTTACTTAGTCAAGCTCCATTTACCAAACAACATTTCGACATTCGACCCTTATCAGCGATAGAGATTTCATTTTATTTTACGGAAAATCATAAAATGCGCACAAGCGCGGATGGTGGAAACACGCTGTGCTGCAGTTCCTTGTTCATCGTCTCGTCGTCTTCGTCGCTAACGCTCAAAAATACGGAAGCTGTAAACAAATAATACGTATCATTAATTTGCTTTATACATACGCCGCAGACACTCGCGTACAAATACTCGTACTGGTACTTACTTACAATTCCTCTTTCTCTTCGTCTCATCGCGGGTCATTACTCATTTTACCAGTACCTACTTACCTTAATAGGAGCACCTATCAAGTGTAGGTTCTGAGTATCTAGATAAGCTCAAGTGCTCATCGTCATCATTATTTTACACCTCGAGTCGGCGGGTTTCCATCTTTATTAGGTATTAGTTACCTACTTTTGTTTTAGTTAATATGTAAATGATGTGAAAGCTAGATGAGTTCTTACCTATAGTACCTACTTGATGTGTAGTGTTTCACTACAAACAGTGATCATTTTTTTTCATCACTATGTGCTCGACGTTATACCAAGTAAGTATGTGAAAGACACTTGCTTTCCATATTTGGTACTTTAAATAAATTTACCGCTACCTCCCAACCATACTTTGACCATTACCTCAATACTGCAAAGCCTTCATTAAACCGAAACAACTGAAACAAGTTCATCTCGAAATGCATAGACTTGGTCTTACTTCGCTCTCATTGTATGTACTTGTACTTAAGAAATAATAAGTACACGCAGGTACTCTCGAGCAAAGATGTATCGATATTGTATTCTATCGTAATAGTACATTCGAAATACATAGCAAAATCATACCTCCTATAATAGGTGAGGGGGGGTCTACATGATGTACGTAGCCTGTAATTATCTACGAGCAAGCTGTTACGAGCTGCTACATACTCAATGTGCAATGTTGTAAATAACCCTCTTGCTAAATTTTGAAGCTAAATTTTTCTAATTTTTGTTCTTTTTGAATTATAAATTTTAATGGCTTGAAATTTTTGAGAGTGATGATATACCTAAAATAAGCAAGTTCTTTACAGCTTTTTTTGTATGATTTTTATTATAGATGCAGGGGTGGCCGAAACACAACTTCGCATTTCATCATTGCATTACTCCTCAAATGACAAGAGGTGTCATGTTTGACATGTAATGTTGAAATTAGTCAAAATTACATTAGTGGCAACGTGACGTCAAAAATGGCATCTGTCCCACAATATGAGTTGCATTTTGGTGTTAATTTTGTACAGAGATGCCAAAAATGACATGTTGCATTTTTTTGGTTGCTCTTTGAGGGCAATTTTTACAATGGAAAGTGATCGTTATAAATATTCGCTAAACCAGCGCATTTTGTTAGTTAAGTTGTGCTCTACCAAACAAATTTGAAAGGTGGGACAAAACAAAAATTTAAGCCCAAAATAAGGGATACTTTGGTAATTGTACTATTGCTGCCTCCATGATTTTAGGTGAATGTAGGTATTGCTACATTAATGCTGTACCTTGGTTAAACTAAACTGTCAGTAGAAAAACGTGAGAACGCGATCAAATATGCTTACCAATTGTTGGTAGATGAAAAAAAAACGTGAATTCCGGAGACTGGTAAAAAACGATGAAGAAGCACGTGGTGAGATGTTGAGATTTGCAAATATCGGTGTACCTCTACGTGTAAATCAAAGTGTTTAGTTGAGCGTTTTCCGCGAAGAAACAAAACAAAACACGCGCCGAAAAATGAAATTGCTCGCAAAAGATACCTTTGTGCCAAGAATGAAGAAAAAGGACACACGAGAAAAACTGAAAATAAAAAAGAAAGAAAGAAAGAAAGAAAGATAGATGGATGGATGGATGAATGGATGGTTAGATAGTAAAAAGGAAGGAATGAAATGAAATAACCGTTTATTTGGTTCGAGCTTATAAATGGTTACTGTTTGGATGTTTCTGACAGGTTGTACTGTAACAATGTGTATGTGCGTTAGTGTGCAGTGTACACACGCGTATCTGCGTGTAGATAATCGTAAGTGTAGAGGTACTGTACGTACGTGCTATGCAGATACTATTACGAATTGCCGTATGTAAACTGTATGATAGCACGTGTACATTACATGTGAGTAGAGTAGAAGTTGGGAAAATGGACCCCCTTAGCCTTTTCGTCTATAAATCGCCATCAAATGAACCAATTTAGGTAACAAAGGTCTTAAAATGTGCGTGAGAGGGTCTAGTTTAATTTTTTTCTAGGAATATCTTTTTGAATGTAATATGCGTAAACCTATTCAAATTTTAGTACAACTGTTCAAAATGGGGCATCAAGTTTGTGGGGTAATAAAATGAACCCCTCGTTTATGCAAGTTCGCATAAATACTCGTCACTCTCGCTATTACATCCAAAACGTCGCTCGTGTCCTCGTGACTCCATATAAGCATTCCATGCACTGGATCCATTGGTCATCCAGTTTGCTTCGACCATAAAGTTCAGTGCAAATAAGACACTCCGTATCATTATCTGTAGCCTCTGTAGGTGAGTGACTGCTCGACTGCTGTCTGACGCATCTTCATCATCAAAAATTCATTAAAGGTGGAAAATGAAGAAAAAATTGAATGGTCCATTTTACTTTACCACCCCACTAGGTGTATGTAACAGACCCCGGGGAATATAAATATTTTAATTGTCTAGTAGATTTGAACGTAGTTTGCATGCACTCATACTGTTTTGTCGATGCAACAAGTAGTAAAGTGAATCCCCCGAATCCTACTGGTTTGGTAGATGGTAGACCAGAACATAATTTGGAAATTGAAAGGATAAAGACTTTAATTTAGTCGCCACTTTACTTCTCGATGTAGAAATACAGTACCTATGTTCCTTTGTAGCGACTAACCTTTTACTTTCTAGTTCTGAGAACTTATGAACAAAAAATGGATCAATGATTTGTTAAAATTTTAATGCTAATGATGTGATTGTTGCTAAATAAAATCGTCAGTTTATAGCTTTATTGAAAAGTTATAAGTTAGGTACCTACTAAAATTACCTATAAGTTTCCGGTAAGTTACCAAAAGATAAATTACCGGTAACTTTACATCTCTGAGTGCAATAGGGTGAATTTTGAAAAAAAAATTTAGACCAGAAAAGATCATTTTTAAGTGGGAAAAATAGTGAAATAAATTATTAGTTTTTTGCATTTCTGAGGGTCTTCCACCTATATGAAAAATTGTGAAAAAAATATATTATGTTATACGTATACCGGGTGCACAAGAATATTTGGACACCCTTCGGGAAAATTTTTAAAAAGTAGTGGTATGGTAACACTGTTCTAGGTTATCAGAATGTTTATTTACGCTTCAAGTCCGAAGTCCGTCCCAATTTCACGAAGGCGCCTACACAAAGGCAACCTTATCGGGCTACCGCCGGTCTACCACTGGTCTACCACTGGTCTACCTCCGGCACTGCTGGGCGCGTTCGCGTTCCAGAACGCCCGTTCGAACCGAACGGGTAAGATTTCTTACAGGGCCGACTACATTTTACAGGCCGGAATATGCAATTTGGCAACACCGCCTGCCAGTCGAGATTAAGGGTTACATTAGAGATAGTGGTTATCGCTCGTAATTTTGATTAATTTTTCATTTCAAAATAGCAAATATTAATTTAAAAATGTATTCTAAAATCAAATACCCAAAGAATTGTAGATATATTCTGTCAAAATATTAAAAATAATAAACAAAGTAAACAAAATTGATAATAGCTGTAATTGCTGTAAAGAAATCACTATCAGTATTGCATATCAACGGTGTAAAACTAACTTAAGAATAAAGATCGAAACATACTCTAAAAGAGGGTAAGAGTTTTAGAAATAGTTTGTCAAAACATTAAAAATAATAAACGACTGAACAAATTCGATAACAGCTATAAAAAAAACCACAATCGATATTATATACCGATTGCATAAAACTAAGAATAAAGAAACATACTCTAAAAAAACTAAAAAGGTAAGTCAAGTTGTAGAAGTAGATCGTCAAAAAAAAATAAAAAATAAAAAAAGAAGTGAACAAAATTACTAATAATAAGATGAAACTAAAGCTACAATCAATTTTCCATAACGACGGCGTTGTTGCTGGAGACAGAAAAGCAAAGGAAAAATGATGTCAGAAGATAATTTGGTGTCCTATTTATACCAACGAAATAAAATTAGCTGTTATATATTTAAATTTCATTTTTTTACTTTTATTCATTCTAATTTTGAAGATACTTACGAGGAAAAAACTGGAAAGCTTGAAGATTGGAAGTGGGCACCTCCTAGTTGAATGATAATTGAACCATTGAAAGATACCTTTTCAACCGTACAGTCCGTAGATAAGTATTTTCAATTTCTGAAATACGAACGTCCCATACTGAAACTATACAGATATCATTGAATAGAGAACTGTAGATTCTAGGTGTTCCATAAATGATTGAAATAAATTAAACAATACGTAACCTGGAATTATGACATATACGGCGATGAATATTCAACCATTGAAAAACAGGTAAGTATGCACATTTTTGAAAGAACAGCGAAGTCGGCAAAGATTCGAAATTGCAAATAACAAAGGTACCAAAGTACTTGGAAAAAGTCGTCGGAACACTGAAACAATTATCGATACCAGTTAATAATCACGACAAACTAAAAGAATAGAATAATTATTACATCTAGAAACTCACTCATTTTTTTAAAGTTTCCAATTTTCTTTGTTTAATCTCCTTTCTCGGAGCAGAGTTTCCTCCTTTTCTTTTATTTCCATTCGATGCCATTTTATTCGCTTCTTCTTGGTCCAATTTTACTTTGACGTAATTATTAATTGCAATATTCGAAAAAATAGCTATTAATTGACGAAGTGGACTCATCAAATCGCTGCCACATAAACATAGGTCTTGAAATTTCAAATAACACGTTTTTTGCTTTGAAATAGATATCTTCGATAACGTCATAAGTAAACATTTTTGATTACTATGTTTCAAAAATTTTGATTCTAAATCTTTAGAAATTAACTTGTTCATAATTGAAAATACGTGTCTGGCGACTTCAGTAACTACATCAGAAGGAACTGTCAGTCCATTTCTGTTGATTTCATTGAAATACTCATCTACGGTAAATTCTCCTTGAAGTATTTTTGTGCATGAGCTACAATCAATTTTTTTCAGCACAGAAAACGCTGCATAGCTGCTAACGTAAATGAGTGATGATTCGTCAATGGTGAAGTCCATATAATCTGAAGATAAAATATCAAGAAAGGTATCGATTGATGTAGGATCTTCCTCGAAATTTGCGTTCAAATTTTTCAATGTTTCCATTGAAAACGAGATGATTCCATGTTTTGCCGATTTCAATCCTAAAATACTTTTAATTCGCAATTTTTTCTCTGCTTCGAATACTTGTGCAGCACTAACATTATAGTTACCACCAGAAAACTGTCGATACATTCCAAAACGACGTTCTAGATTGTCCGTTTGAATCTTTCCTGGTAAAACATACTCAACTTGAAGTTTTTCCAAACTGTAATGAATATACTGCACCATCGTTTCTGTAGCTTGTTTACATGCATTCAACGTGTCATTTGTCAAACAGCAGTTATTCGGCAATTTTTTCCATTCAACTAACCATTCTATGAATCGATTTAAAAAAGCAAGTCTTTCATCTTCAATAGTATAAAAAGGTCCGCGGTAAAGATCTTTTTTGAGAATACCTTCCAATTTTGTTTGTGTGTTCATTATTTTCCACCACTTGCTAATTACTCCGATAAATTCATAGGTCCCCTTTTCGTAAATGATGCCGGAACCTTTTTCATATTCAGTTTTTACTGCAGAGTAAGTGGATTCGTGAAAAATATTGCATGCTAATGATACTTTCTGTCGTTCAATGTTCGAAGGGTAGAGAGTTTTTTGATTTAGTTTGAACCCAGTTTTCAGCAGTGCATTACATTTCTTACGATACAGCATCCGAAGGTCCATAAAATTGGCGCTCAGCGTGGTTTTAAAATTATCAAAATCTGGGAAAACGAACGACATACTTGTAGTTTTTTGATTGAGCCAGTTGTTACGTATATTCTTCAAGATGTGTACTGAATCGTAAGTTAAAAATGTTGGATGTGGTCCGGAGAGTTTCAATACATTTTCTTGCGCGAAATTCGCATAAAGATTGGTAAATAAGTTCTGGTTGAGGCGATTATTATCGGATACGATTACCATAACGTGAAAATTGCAATCTGTTAAGAGTTTCACAACTTGAAGAACCAAATTATACAATTGGTCGCTGGTTAAATTATTCACTGGATACAGAGCAATGACTTCCTTCATACCTCCAAAAGCAGACGACATGAGAAACGCTTGTATAGTTTTTGCTTCTTTCTCCGGATCGTTACATGCGGCCCCGATCACTTTACCTATTTAAAAATAAAAATTAACATTAATTATTTAAATCAATGCACTAAAAACAAGGAGTGTAATTTTAAATTCTCACCTCCTTTATACTCCAAACGTTTCTTGACATATATTTCATCTAGTTGCAATACGATGTGTCGTTCTCTTTCAGTAAGGCGTTCGGAAATTATTTGTAAAAAATGTTTGTTTGTGTTGCTTGAACCAGGTGCAATATTGAATGCCGATGATAACTGCTGTAAATATTTGTTATGAGGCAAAGTGAGGAATTCAGTATTTCGAATGGAAGAGTAAGTTGCTGAAGACTGAAAATAGACCATAAATGCCCAAACCATCATGTCCACCGAATATTTGTGAATTTTGTCGAAGATTAATTGAAACTGTTCTGAAAGAAATGATAACTTCTTGTGCTCAGTTTCGGATGCGAATTCTTTCAATTTGTTCAATTTGTCTACGATGTCATTAATCAAATCAGCTTTCTCTGATGAAGAATTGGACTCCACCTCGACACTTTTATATCTTGCCATCAAATTTTCGATCTGGCTCTAGCGGCAACACCTGTTGTTATGTAAAATCTATTGTAGCTGTTCCTTGGGAATTAAATTCCCATTTTGAGTTATTTGAATACTGAGATCCGCAGCAATTTTTAAAGAAGTTTCCATTCTTGGAATATATTCTTCAAAGTTCAACGTATATATTATCGTTTTAAACGAATCCACATGAATATTCCAATTATTATCTAGCGATATCTTACTACGAACCTTTTCACATAAAACATTGTACGTAGGAATGATATCGTCTTGTAGCCATTCGTCGTTCTTTTTTTCAAAATTTGAGATGAACTTTGCCTTTCGTTCTTCAGGATTAGTACGCTTTTTTGTTGCAGGAACAGTGAGATATTTCGGCTGGCAGTCGAAGACAGATGGAACGGCATCTTTCTTCAGTTCGAATTTTCTCGAACCTGGATACCGAATAATATCGGTATCACGAAAATGTTTAATACATACCACTGACCTATCAGTCGGTTTAAAATTTTTTCGATTAATTCGGTCAATCCATATTTCTCTGAGTTCGAAATTAGCAGGGAACCGGAACACAGGAACATATTCATTTTGGATTCCTCTCTCAACTTCTTCTTTTTGTAATTTGTAATTACTTCGGCAAAGTGGAACCGAACATGTTTCTGGAATTTTTAATACCTCGCATGAATAAATTAAGTTAAATAAATACGAAAATAATCACATTTTTTCACTTTTCATAGTCAAATTCATCATTAATACGAAATTATCAAATTACTCGAACGACTCTAATTAAAACGTTTATTACGTACTTCACAAAACGCTCATAACATCGCAAAACTGATACTATGGACGAACATACATAGCGACTAATAACGACTAAAAGCGCGCTGCGCTCATAACATCGCAAAACTGATACTAAGGACGAACATACATAGCGACTAATAACGACTAAAAGCGCGCTAAGAGTATAAAATTCGAGAACGTTCAAAAAGTTTTAAACGAAATAAATTTCTGGCTAAATCTAGAAAAATACGAGTAGGAATTTAGGAAAAACCTATTAAACAAAAACGGAATCTTAACTAAATATAATCGATGTACGAAATCGTTCTACCACACAACACCCCTCCTTAAAATATACTAATTAACAAAATGTATATTTTACCAAGAAAAGTAAATCGAAAATAAACGAATAAGATTAAAATAAAATTAGGTAAACTACCACGAATCTACGATAAAATATTGCCACGAATTTTCGCAAAAGTCGGCCCATTCATAGCCTTTGTCAAAATATCAGCTATTTGCTCTGCCGATGAAACCTTTCGCAGCTCGATTATTCCTTCTTTAATTAGATCTCTTACGTGGTGGTAGGACACATCAACGTGTCTGGTTCTTTTAGATTCGGTAGTATTCGCAATGGCGATTGCGGCTGAACTATCGCAGTAGATGGGTATTGTAAACGGAGTCTCAAAAATTGGGCAAATAAGATTCTTCCAGGCTAGGGCTTGCTTCGCCGCTAAACTTAACGCAATATATTCAGCTTCACCGGAACTAGTTGCAGTTGCATTCTGCTTCTTTACCATCCAATCGACTACATTGCCATAAAGTAATACGAATATTCCGGTCGTAGATTTTCGATCCGTACGGTCACCGGCATAATCGGAATCGACATAGATCTCAATAGGCGCAGATGATGGACGATTTTCGTAACGAAGTTTCATAGTTTTGGTTCCATTTAGATAACGCAGAATTCTTTTGGCTTGAGTGTAAATTTCTTCATTCGCTCTCGTTTGATATCGACCAGAGCTGGCGCGACTCACCTCTTTTGAGAATCGAACTCTTTTAGTTCGACTCTTTGATATTTGAATCGAAGAGTTTCTAATTTGCGACTCTTTACAAAATTGAGTCGAACTCATGAGTCCGACTCTTTCGATGAACGACTCCTCGCGACTCTTTTTTTC
>FIZV01031993.1:0-25715 GCA_900050545.1 Trionymus perrisii | reverse complement strand
AATTTGAGAATTTCATTGAACGCGAACGAACGCCGTTCAAAAAAAACCTGAACGCGCCCAGCAGTGCTATAAAGCTATAATGGATACCCAGCAGGTCGATGTACGCTGAAGGTTGGCTGAAGCAGCTTGAAGACGTGCCGCACGTTGGCCCCACTTTATGACGCATGACGCGGTCCCTCATCATGCCCTCATTGTTCGAATGAAAAGTGGAAGGGCTTGGCGATATTGGGGAAAGGGGAACGAATGACTTTTTTTTCGATAAGTACGTCTTCTCTTCTCCTCTTTCGGGTTTTCGTTGTTTTTCATTTCATTTTCTTTTATGATTCATTTTGATCATTTCGATAAAGATTACACTTATGTTTTAATGAAATTTTTCATCTTCTCATTTTTGAATATCAGGAAGTGTAATCAAATGTGTTTTTAAAGTAATAAGTATAAATTTGCGTGAAAATGGCAGAAAACAACGCTCTATCTGCTACTCTTGGGTTATTATCTCATCTCAGCATCGATGAATTGAAAGAGGTTTTAAATGATGATAACAAATTTGAAGCTATGACGAAAGATGCCAATAAAACTGTAAGTTGTCTGTATTCTGCGTCGTTAAAGTAACTAAGTAGTTCCTTTGTTTTGTGTTAAGCGTACACGTTCATTGAATGTTATGATTTTACAAACATTTTTTGTTTTTAATTTTCATGTTAGGCTAAAGTCATAGGCTATACTGAAAAAGAAATATTGATTGCCGAAAACAAATCTCTTGCTGAATTCAATCTCTCTAAATCTTCAGAATTTCAAGAGAAGAAAAGGGAACTAGTCAACGTGTACGAAGAATTGAAAGATATCAATTCACGTACAGAAGCAAAAGCCGCTAAATTGAGTGAGTAGATAATTTAATTCATGTACACCATCTATTATTTTCGGTTACAGAAGTGAAGGTTTATAGTGTAATTCTGTTAATTTATGAAAATTTTCATGCAATGTCTGTGTTGTAGAGGAATTGACGAACAAATCAAATTCCGATGCAGTATTAGCTTTACTGCAATCAGCAGCTAGTGAAATTGAACGTGAAACTGATGTAAGTCTTTTTTTGGTCATTTTGTTTCCGTTTCATTGTAGTTGACTAATTGAAATGTTATGTTTTGAAGAATGTCGCTGAACAGTTTTTGAACGGTGATATCAAGCTAGAAAACTACTTAGAACAATATCCTATTCGAAGGAAATTGATGCATTTAAGGAAGGCTAAACTGGAAAAAATGACTGAATTAGTGAGCCGTCGAATGTCGTACAAAGGCCCATCAGCATCTTCTAGATCCATCACCACCATCACTCCAAATAGTGCGAGGAATGTTTATCCTCCAAATTACAGTAACGCTCCTATTAGTGTACCTTATCCAATTGAACCAATTAATATGCCTATGCCCATGCCTACAAGTTATTTACCCAATCATTTTTAATTCTGCGTTATTTTCAATTTTTAGATTTTTTTATCTCTCAAATAACAACTGTATTACCCGTTATGTATGTTATATATGTTAATGCGTATTTAAATATACTTATTTTTTACCTCCTTAGTTTTTATTTTTATTTTTATTTTTTAAGACAATAAGACGATGCAATTTGAGAATTTAAATTCATCATTCCAATATTTTCACAATCAAAAAAAAAAAAATTAGAGAAATTTTTTACGAAAAAGAAACAATATGAATAGGTATCATTCATATAATGTATTGAAAATAAATAATTTAAAAATATTACAAAAGTTCATTATTCTCTACAAGGATATTATTAACTAAAAAAAGACCATCACAACGTAACTGAGCACAACTAATCACAAAGCAAAATTACAAACTTTTAATAAAATAGTAGCAATAGTATTAAAATAAAATACTTCGGATCTTTTCAAAATGAGAGCTCAAAAAATACTGCGAAGATACTGTAGTAAACCATAGCCCATAGAGGCATGCATTTGACGAGTACATTTCTCATTATAAGGTGTAAATTCATCACTTGAATCAGTCATTTCCTAAGCCCGCGAAGTCGAAAATCCTTAAATGCATTTTTAGGTTTTGACGGTTTATTACTAATTTGGTTGGAACACTTCTCCACTAGAAGTAACTAGCGGAAGGAGTGTGATGGCACTTTTCATTCGATAGAGGGCAATCAAATTGATAATAAACCTTCAAAACTTGAAAAATGCCAAAATTTGATTTGCGAGTTTAGGAAATGACCGATTCACTTGCTAAATAAAATTACAATGCGTTTCTTATCCAATTTTAGATTTTTTAATGGGGTAAAGGTGGTCCATTATTTTTAATCGAATGGGACGTATTTCCATTGATATTACCGTTCACGTTTACGTTAACATTAGAATTCATAGCAAGAGCATGAGATTCCATTGCTGTTTGTAAAAATTTCGTACGTCTTCTGGTGTAGTGCTGCCATATTAATAATACTTGATCATCAATAAATTTAGCGCATTGTCCATTCACTATTTCTCTACGAAAATGTTCATATTGTAGCAAGTCAAGGAAATACAAGCATATTGGATACCTAGAAAGTAATAACAGTTTTTGTAATATACCTATGTTAGTTCGATTACAACTCGTAAAAATAATCAACTCACTTGATGTATTTGGCATATTCAGATTCTTTCCAGTATAACAAGTACTTTAAATAATTTATGAATGAGCTATCTTTGAAATAACCTCTTTGAGCCAAGACTAAAAATTTACAGCACATCAGAAGACTAGCCAAATTAAAGAGATATTACAGTTATAGCAAAGTGTGTAACTTACAGTTCAAGTAATGAGGATTTCCCAAACATTGTACAAATTCTAACTCTATTTGAAATCTTAAACGAGCACTCTCTTCAGTTTCTGGCCCACCTACAAATCATGAAGCTGTTGAATTATTTTCATTAAAAAAGCTTATATTTTTCTTAAGAGATAACAAGGAGAACAAAATTATATTCATATTTCACACAGATTTACCTTTATTTGCCATTTCTACAGAGCATAAAAAACTACAGAACTATCATTAGCGAAGTAATTAAAAATTTAACTTACTCATTTGTTTAATTTATCGATAAACGATGCATTAGTAAACAAATTAGTTTCAGAAGATTGACAAGAGATAAAAGTTAAATCATATAGGTAAAAGAGCTGGATCACGTCAAAATTTTTTCTTTTGATTTGAAGTTTTTTGAAGTAATGACGCTTATGTCACAAGTCACTGGTCACACTATATAGTCACACAGCACGACATTGTCGACATCCAGACTATTATTTGAGTTCAATGTCCTTTCCTCCGATTTTGGATTTTGGCGCAACTAGGTAGGGCCGGCGCAACTTTTTTATCAACACCAACACGTAATACGAATACCCATACGAATCAAATGAGATGATGATATGAATTTGAGTAATTTTATTGATGATGATTTTTCTCTCCGAATTCTGCACTAACTCATGAAAAATTGAAAATTTTGAATCTAAAGAAACAGTGAAAGAAAGTGATAGCAGTGATAATTTTATTTTCAAAAATTAAACATCTGTAAATAAATTACGGTTACCGCAGTGTTCACTTTCAAACCATGGAAAACGCCGTCCTTGCTTTTGAAACCGCCGTAAGCTACTAATAATGACTTTATTTATGCATTCATTTTCATTCGAAATACTGTCTTTGTCACTAATTCAGGTTACTTTCAGTTTAAAGATACTCAAAACAAATTAGATACTATAACATGGAAACTCGAAAGTTTTGAAAAAGATGTTTTGAGCTGTGTCAGACGAAACTTTAAGGGAAAAATGGTATGTATTTACTCTATGTAATGCACATTGCAAATCATTAATATCTGTAAATCTGCATTCAATCTTAGCACACACGAATACTCGAGAAAAATTGATGTTCGAAACCCATGTTTCAGATTTCTGTCATGGAATTAATGCATAACATACGTGATATTAGAAACGATTTTATGTCATTGCGAGCTGAAATGATAGATGTTGAAGAGAAAAACAAAGAAGTTACGACAATTGTTACCAACTTGGTGAATTCAGCGTATAATGAGCACACAGTGCTTAGAGAAATGCTCAAAAATTACGAAAGTCATTAATAGCTTTTACTCTTATTTACACGTTGCTCCTGCTTTGTCATACAGTGTAGAAAATTTAAGATTCAAGGAAACGTAAAAACAGTCAAAGATCTTTATTCTTTAGTAGAGTCAGTTTTATTTATAAGTATGTATATTCTTAGCTTTACAGTATGTGTGTTCTTTCAATTTTTTTTTCCTAATAAATTCGCATTTTACCTCTGATCAAATTTTACTTCGCCATACACAAAACAGCACATGCACAAGGTATTACTTCTTTAAGATAAAAAAATTTAGAAATAAATAACAACAAAATGAATTAAAATATCAAATATTTATATTGCAAAAGTACAAAATAAGTATAGGTACACGATAATAATATACTTCTTGCAAAACTTAAGATTGAAATAAAATATACATATTTTTAATGCATGTACATGACAAACTCACAATAAGTACATAATATAAATTCAAACGTGGATTCCAATCAAAATTATAAGGTGATTTATTCTTTGACAGCGCCTGGTATTTTTGTCAAAACCTGAAACACGATTTATGTAAACATTGCGACAATCTGTGTGTACATTATTTGCCCTCTTAATAGAGTACGTACTTTAGACAAATCGACACCAGTGAGTGCTTGAATGGATGGTGGTAACTGACTGACCAGTTTGTTAAGATCGGTTGTTAAACCATCACTTCCTCCGAGCAAAACAATTTCTTCCGTTTTAGATAATGGAGCAGATATTTCGGCAGCAATCTAAAATTATAAAAAGTTTAAATCAATTCAGATCGCAGACCGAATTCACCGCAAAAAATAAATATACGTACCTTTGGTAATGCTTCCAATACCAAAGCCATAACGGCTGCATCCCCGTAGGTTTTATAGACAGCTGCTTTCATACGCATTCGTTCAGCTTCAGCTTTACCGATAGCTTCAATGGTATAGGCTTCGGCAGCACCCACTTTCTTAATTTTCTCTCCTTCGGCTTTCGCTATTTCTACGTTCTGGGTTCTACAAAAGAAATACATTTAATAGGTACCTCCTTTTTTTTGTAATTAAAACATTAACGATAAATGAAAATTCGAGGTTACTTTTTTCCTTCAGCGATAGTTTGTACCCTGTAACTTTCGGCTTCTGCTGGAAGTCGGACAGTTGCATTTAAATCTTTTTCTTTGCGTTGAATTTCTTGATCTTCGATTTCGATTTGTTTTTTACGTTCGACGATATCGATCTGAATTTCTTCGTTACGGATTTTCTGACGTATTTTAGCCGCTTCTAGCTCGTAGGCAAGTTGAGCTTCTGCTTTCTAAAAAGAAAAAAATCGGTTAAAAATCAAATACATAATACATGCAGATAATATTTAGATATGATTTTTTTTTAATTTTCGTGAAAAAAATTAAATTATACCGCGGTATTAATTTCCCTGTCGAAATTGGCTTTTTGTAATTTGTACATTCTAGAATTATCTTCAATTTTTGTATCAGTGTTGTATTTAATATCCATGGCTGATTTTTCACATTCCGCTTCCTATTTATGAAAGAAAATAAAGAAATATAAGGTAATGTAATATCTAGCACAGTAAATAAAAGCATTACAAAACGTACTCTGATTCCAGCGTCACGAATTGCTTGAGCCACACCAACATGAGCGTCTCGTTTAACAATGGCAGTTTGAGCTTTACCCAAGGAGGACAGGTATTGAACTTTGTCGAATATATCTTTGATAGTAAACGATAAAATTTCAATGCCCATCCGACCGACGTCGGGGGCGGCAACTTCTCTAACCAGGGTGGCGAATTGGTCTCTATCTTTGTAAATTTCTTCGACGGTAAGAGTACCTGCGAATCGAAGGAATAGATACATCAGCAGTAATCTAAAATTACATTCAATCTTTTATGCGATAAAAACAAACCAAGAATAGCTCGTAAGTGTCCTTCCAAAGTTTGTAATATAGTTGCTTTAATTTCGTCGGTGGATTTTCCCAAAAACTGTTCGCAAGCGGTTTGTAATAATTCTTCGGCTTTCATGATTTTACATTGAGCGACTCCAGTAACCGTAAGTGGTACACCTTGCGAAGTTTCTACACTCTCGCATACTGGATAGAGTGTCATTACCTAAACGTAAACATAGAATACAATCTTTTTAATAACAAATCTAATTATTTACGAGTTGAATGTAGATAGATACCTATACTGCAGTGAATAGGCCGAAACCTAGTCCGTCCGTCACCACTCATCGGACAAAAACTCACGAAAGTCAATTCTAAATTATATGTATGTGTAGATCTAAGTAGGGGAGGAGCTGTAAATATCTTATTTGCTCGAGACGTTATAATGTAATTAACGACTTGATTTATACATATATCACATCTATGCACGTGCTATTGACGTCAAAGCACACTTTCGCCGCATAGAAGTACCAACGAGTATGTGTACCTGACCAAGCTCACGTAATGAGTAGGTAATAGGTATACATTTCTTTTTCTTATACTCAAAGTTCATTGTCTGCTATAAATTTGCATCTCATTGTAATAAAGACTTATCATAAATACAGAGTTGCCCGGCAGTGGTGGACACTTTTTGAGATTTGGATACAACACAATCCAATAAACAAAAAACTTTATTGCAGTGTTATTTCAAAAATTTCAAAAATTCTTTTGAAACGGTAGGTACATGAAACAGGCGTAACTTTGTTTGAAAATGAAGAAGCTACAAGGCTTTGAAAATTATTCTAAAAGTTTGAAGCACTCTAGTAGGTACCTTCATTTTTAAAGATGGACAAAACTTTTCACTTTTTTTTCGTTTCTCTCAAAAAGTTAGGTAGCCTAATTTCATGCATTGTTTCAATAGAATTTTTCATTTCCCCTCAATTTTCAAATAAAAAAATCAATCTCAATTTATGACGTTTCAATGATTTTGAAAAAATCCTTCAATCTTCCTCCAAAAATCGTAATTTATTGGTGAAAAAATCCCAAGTTTTCCTTGAAAAACAAATTAAATTTTATGGAGAAAAAAAATCTTAAACTTTGCTTGGACCAAAAATCTTATTACTTTTTATAAAAAAATCTTTAAAAATTTTTTGTAGTAGGTAGGTAAAAATATTTGCCAGCTAATAAAAAAATTCTACCAATTCTTTCGGAGAAAAAATTTTGAATGTTTTTGAGATAAGAATTTTACCAGATTTTTAGAGTCAGTGTGAAAAATACCGGGGAGCATATTTTTATTTTATAAAAAAAGAATGACAAAATTTTCTAAGAACAATAAGTAGGTACGTATCTTAATTTTTTATAAATAAACGAAAGAAAATTCTCTATTTCAAAAAAATTAAATTTAGGAATAAAATTACATGATTTTTTGGAATAGGTAATTTTTTAAAAATTTGTTTGTAGTAAAAATATTATTTTTTTTTTATTTTTATTTTTTTGGAGAAAGAATGTAAAATGTTTCTGGAGAAAAAAAATCTTGATGTTTGCATTTATTTTCTTTTGAAGATTTTTTTAAAAATTTTTCGAGACTAGAAACATTTTCTCAATTTGTTTTAGAACTTTTATTTTAAATTTTTTTGGAAGTAGGTAGCTACCTTACAAAAAGCGTTTTTTAACTTTTTTTCGAGCAAGGTCTTTCAATTTTTATGCAGAAATAATTCTTTTTTTAGGGAGAATTCTTTTATTTTTAGAGAAAAAAAATTGATCTGATACATTATTCAATTTTTGCACCATTATAAATCACTTGCAAACTAGTTTTCTATCGGCGAACCGTTGAAATCTACTTACCTCCAAAGATATATATTGGACATCCGTCACAAGCCACCAAGCCCAAGCCCATCCTCCTACAATTGTCTTCTTTTTGGTAGATCGTCCGCATCCACCTAAACAAAAAAAGTCGTTAAGAATATTTTACCTTGGACTTACCCTAGTTTAGGTAGTTTTGTAAATAAGGTCATTTAACAACTTTAAATTTTACCATTTTCATAAACAGGCAATATGCTGAGACAAAACTAGTATTGTTAAGTTGAATCGAAATGTAAATTTTTCGTAACAAATCTCTACCTACCTAAGAATCTTAAGTGGTATGAAATCGCGAGACTATTTTTTACCTGTATCTCAACACACCGATTTCAATATGTTTTCAGTCCCTATACAGTCTAAAAATATTCTACAGTGTTCGATAAAATTATTATTATAACCGTAAGATAATTTCCTTCATAGATCGGAGTACCTACTACCTACATAATTGTATTGATTCATTACGGATTCCAAAACCGTATCATACCGACCGTAATGTTAGCCGTTTTGGTATCACTGGAGTAAGGTACCGTTACTGGACAACAACAGTAGAAGGGGGTTTTCTCGATATGTCTGAACATCTATAAACCGTCATAAACCGTAACTAAATTGTACACTAAGTACAAGTTCAAGGCTATGGTGACTCGGATGGTTCGTCCGTTCGATTTTTTTTGAGTTTTTTTTTTCACTTTCCGAATTTTTATCGTTTGACGTGAAATTTTTCTTATTTGTTGTTTATTTCACGAAAATGAAAGTATGACGTGGTAAATTTTTTGAAAAAATGAGTTGAATTTTAGCGGAATTTGTCACGTTGTAGCGAATTATTTAAAAGTAAGTAATTGATGTACCTAATTACCTTCATAAATTTGTTTAATAATGAGTTAAATTAGAATTTAAAAAAAAATGTACAAGTCGGTTTTACAAGATTTCTTCAATTTTTTTATTAATTTCGCCAATGACCCGAATAATTTTCATTCAAAAAATTCAAATTGGGTAGATGCGTAAAACTTTTGGAGACTTGATATGATTTAATCCTTTAAGAGTAAATTTTCATCGAAACAAAACTCAAAATAAAAATAAAAAATTATTGCTCATGATGAAAAATTATTGGAGGGTCGATAGTCGGCATATATTTTATGGTTATTTACCTGAAAATCACTTCTTACGTCGCCCACTAAATACACCACTAATATACAAGTGCAATTTCGGTTTTAAGAATATCTCCTTTCCAACATTCCAATATTCCGAAGTTGAAAATTTTGCAATAAGTTTTGCAAGAAATGACGTACCAGTAAGCAACATATAATTTTCAAAATTTTTCTGCGCGTAGAAGTGATCGAATGATTAGTCGGATTGCTCATTCAGGCAAAATCAATAGAATTCTACATTTTTTCATTTCATAAGAGGTGCAGTTCAGTGATGGCAAAACGAAATTTTTTTCTTTACGTTATACCTAATGGAAAAAATAACGTTTCGTTTCGTTTTCGTTATAGCTTCAAGCTTTTCGTTCCATTTAACGTTGTGCTTAAATTTTTTCGTTTTTCCCCTTTCCTCCTTTTTTTCGTTTTTTACATTTTGAAAACATTTTACAACGAAATTCAGGGGGAAAATATCGTTTTCAAAACGATATTTTTAAAATTTTTCGTTTTGTTGTAACGTTATTTTCAAATGTCGAATTTTGTTTCATTTTCGTTATGGTTTTCATTTCCTTTTTAATTTTTTTTTTTTCGTTTTTCGTTTTTCCATCACTGCTGCAGTTACCTGAAGCGCGAGGACCAGGGTGTGTGAAGGATGTCCCATCTTCCACGCAGTGAAATTTCGACAGAAAGTTGAATAAGTTGAATGAATTTGGAAAAATTAGTAAGAAAAATTTGATTGAAACCGCCTCTCCAAATTGAATATTACTTCGTTACGCCACTGGAAGTTACCTACTTTCGAATATTTTTTTTCAAAGAACCGTCGATAATTTCAACGGATATCGACGATTTGGGATTGTTTATTACTCTTTAGGTAGATAAGTACACTTTTACTCGATCCGCTCAGTAGATTTTTTCATTTTTCATAATTATTCAATAGAAAATTTCCAGACGATTTTTATAAGTCATAGAATGGCACGGTAAATTCGTACCTCCTGCCTACTACAGCATTACCACCATTTTCAACATCGTTAACCATACGCACGTTTTAATAACCATATCTTTCAAAACCGTAATTCATACCATGACAAACTGACCTACCAATACATCAAATGAAATGATAAATCAGAATTCATGCTACATTTTCATAAAAAAATAGACAACAGTGCCAAGGTGAGGGAAAAAAATCACCTAGGAGGATTTTTAGGCACGGTGGCGATTGAAACAGTAAAACGAGAATGAACGTGACTAATAGCACAGACTCAATGGTGATTCGCCTTTCTCGCAGATCACGCAGATGTTTTGTGTGCCAAACACACAATCTGTAGATTTATACAGAACTTTCACAGTCGTTAATAAAGAACGAGATTATTATTAACCTGATCATACCTTCTTTTCAAATCGCGTTTCGCCTCAAAAAGAATTTTTTTTTGTCAAGAAAAAATTACAACGTTTTATTTTTTATATGCAGCGACGCAACTCCCTATCGTACACAAATACGAAAAAAAATTCTTTCACCGATTTCTCACGCGGCCGATTTAAATAGTTACCATGATAATTTTCATAGATAGAAATAAAGACCTGCATAGGTGTAGCAGTCGAATAAATTGCATACTTAGTCAGTGAAAGGCAAATTTAGTTTACTTACACTATCACTAATAAATAATAATATTATTTTTTTGTTTGATTATAAAATTTAGCTTGAAAAATGAGTAGCGTTGTACAAACAATACCGGTGGCATTGGCCGGTGTGGCTGCAAATGCGGCATCAAATGTCGCATGGTTTGCACCCTTACTAATAGCCGCTTTAGCGTACTTTCACTACGAATTAATGGATCCAGAATCCAGACCTATTGATGTGGAAACCGAATTACTACAACCGCAATACGATTTCATTGTTGTTGGTGGAGGATCTGCTGGTAAGTTCAGGTATAAAAGTGAATTTATTCCTTCCATGCACATTCGCAGCTTTCTCGAAGACTCTGGTTACTTTCACGCGTTCACTTACGTATATGTAAGTAACGATTGAATGAACTAATAAAATGCATTTATTTCCAAATTAGGAGCCGTTGTTGCAAACCGATTATCAGAAATGGAAAACTGGACTGTGTTGTTGCTAGAAGCTGGAGGCGATGAAACAGAGTTATCAGACGTACCATTGTTAGCGGCGTATTTACAACTGAGTCAACTAGATTGGAAGTATAAGAGCGAACCTCAACCAGGAGCTTGTTTGGGTAAGGCACCTAATTTTCAATCTCTGCAGAATGTCTAGGTTGGAAATAACCAGACTTGAGATTTGGATATAACTAGTACCACTGACAAAAAAATTTACGTACACATTGTGATCAAATTTGAAAATGAAGGAGCTAGTACAAAGCTTCAAAATTCAAAAATTGGTATTTTTGTAAGCAATGTCGTTTGACGACATTGCGTTCAAAAAAATTTCCACCCCGCCAGTGAACAGCACTTCGAAAAAGCAAAAAAAAAGTTTCAATCTCATTTGGTGGTCTATCTCTGAAATTGAAGGAGTTGTGGCAACAAGAAATATTGCCCACCTCATTTTATTTCTGTGCAATGATGAGACTTGAAAATTGAAAAAAATTCTGTCAGTGTCAGGGGCCTATGAAAGTCTAGTTCGTCACTGACTTACCCTATACTCTGCTAATGAAGAGTGGAGGGATTCCAGGTTTGCATTTCACACTGGTAGATTCACCTCAATTTCCCCAACAGAATTCATTAAAAACTTAAAACTAACCTGCGTTTGTATTTCTACAGCCATGAACAACAGACGATGTAACTGGCCAAGAGGCAAAGTAATAGGAGGCTCGAGTGTTTTGAACTACATGTTATACGTACGAGGCAACAAGAAAGATTACGATCACTGGGAGACCCTAGGAAACGTCGGGTGGAATTCAGACGAGGTGCTGTACTACTTTAAAAAATCCGAGGACAATCTAAATCCGTACCTATCAAGAACGCCGTACCATTCCGTGGGTGGTTACCTGACCATCCAAGAGGCTCCTTGGAGAACTCCTCTAGCCGCCACCTTCGTACAAGCTGGCGTTGAAATGGGGTACCCAAATAGAGACATCAACGGCGAATACCAAACTGGTTTCATGATACCGCAAGGCACTATTCGTCGAGGAGCCAGATGCAGCAGCGCTAAAGCATTCTTACGGCCAGCTAGATTACGTAAAAATTTACATATCGCTATGAACGCTCACGTCACTCGATTACTCATCAATCCTAATACGAAGACAACTCACGGAGTTGAATTTTTCCGCAATGGTCAACGACATACCGTCAAATGTACCAAAGAGGTGATCGTATCGGCTGGGTCGGTAAATTCGCCGCAAATCTTGATGCTTTCCGGTATTGGTCCGAAAGAACATTTACAAGAAATGAAAATTCCTGTAATACAAGATCTCAAGGTTGGCGAAAACTTACAAGATCACATCGGTTTGGGAGGGTTAACTTTCCTCATCAATCAAGATGTTTCAATAATGCAAGAACGAATTCAAAACGTTCAAACTGTATTGAATTACGCCGCCATGGGCGACGGTCCATTGACAGTACTAGGTGCAGTTGAAGGATTAGCTTTTCTCAGTACCAAGTACATGAATGGCACCGAAGATTACCCAGACATCGAATTCCATTTTATATCCGGTTCCACAAATTCCGACGAAGGGGATCAAATACGCAAAGCTCACGGATTACGGGAAGACTTCTACGAAGCGGTTTATCAACCTATAGAACAAAAGGACGTTTGGTCAGCGATTCCGGTACTGTTACGTCCCCGAAGCCGAGGTGTCATTAAATTGAGGAGTAAAAATCCTCTCGAGTATCCGCTTATCTACCCGAACTACTTTTCCGATCCTTTAGACATTTTAACCTTGATCGAAGGAGTTAAAATGGTGGTCACAATGAGCAGAACGAACTCTTTCCAAAAGTATGGCAGTCAGTTACACTCGATACCATTCCCAGGTTGTGCCAACATTCCACGATTTACTGACCCCTATTGGGAATGTATGATACGCCATTACTCAGTCACTATATATCATCCAGTTGGAACCTGTAAAATGGGACCGTTTTGGGATAAAGACGCGGTGGTTGATCCGCAGCTAAGAGTATATGGCATTAATGGTCTAAGAGTCATTGATGCGTCCATAATGCCCACCTTGGTAAGCGGTAATACAAACGCTCCGGTAATTATGGTCGCGGAAAAAGGCTCTGATATGATAAAAGAATTCTGGAGTAATGGAGTTCTACGTAAACGGTGATTTATTAGGTACACGTTAATACTAATATCTCCAAGGCTGTGATATTTTTTTACTGTAAATATTTTCTAATACATTTAACTATTTATTTTCATTGCTTCGATGAAAATTATTTTACTTTCAGAAATATTTACTGGTTAGATCAGATGCCACCCTAATGCGTCGTTGTCCATGAAATGATCTTACCAAGGTACTTTTTCATTGTTGCATTTTCGTCACTCGATTGTTTCAAATTATTCGTACTTACAGGCATGGACGGCAAGCAGGAATTTTTTCATTTAGGTACTTCTCAAAAATACACGACGGGGAATAAAGAGTAATTGAAAAGAAGGGGTTGAAATTAAGAAATTCTTTACAAAAAATTCTCCCCATTTTGAAACAAATATCCTCCAAAAATCTCTACGTTTTGGAGTCGAAATCAGAATACCTACTTATAGGTTGTGCCAAGTGTATTTTGACACAACTTCTATTTTTCAAAAAAAAAAAAATCTGAATTTTTCTTCCAATAAAAATATCTTAATTTTTCAAGTAAAAAAATTGCTTTAAAAAGTTATTCAATTCTTTCGAAAAGCAATTTTAGAAGAACAAAATTTCTCAATTTCTTGAAAGAAAATCTATTGTTTTTGTTGAAAAAAATATCTAATTTTTTTAGGAAAATAAATGTAATGTTCTTTAGAGTGAAAATATTTTTCCAAATTTTTGAGGTGAAAAAAGTTCTAAATTTTCCTGGATTAAAAAATAATGCTTACCTTGACTTTTTTTTGAGTCGGCAGGAAAAAATTTCTCAATTTCAGGTTTAAAAAAATCTACAAGTAGTTTTTGCCTCTTCAGTTTTTTAGATTTTTTTTTTTTTTTTTTGAAGTAAGAAATTTCTGAATTTTTTTGGAATATCGAATACTAGCAATTTTTTTCGGACTAAAGAAACAGTTAGGAAAATCTTCGAAAAAACATATTTAAATTTTTTGAAATAGAAAATTTTTAAATTTTTTTACGATAGCTTTATTTTTGCAAGAATAAAGTTTCTTAAATTTTTGATTTTTTATAGAATCTATAAAAAAACGTATTTTTTGGAGAAGTAAAATAATTTTTGCATTCAACATGCAGAAAAATTCTAACTGGACACTCCTACAAAAAAAATTGAGCTGCACCTTGGAAAAATCAAAATTGCCGCCCCTGAAATTATAACGCAGTTTATCGTAGAATTCTCTCCGGAGCCTATGAAAACAGCGGTCATTCCATTTTCTTAATGAAGTTACACGTGGTTGATTTCGTCGACTCTCAATTCCATCCCCCCAATCCAATAATGTCAACCTTGAAATATTTTTCTCATAAGAAAACACTTAATCGAAGATTCATCACGGGCACAAATAAATTACCTATGTAGATAAGATTAAACACATACGGACGAAAAACCGCACAAACATACATAAACATGCCGCACTCAAAGAAAGTGAGTGTCATATTTATTAAACAATGCACACGCATCTTTACCAAAATTTTATTTACATGCACGAACACGTATAGATGTAGCTAATTATTAAAATATGCCAGTAAATGGCATTTATACAGTTCATCACATCATCAGTCTTTAATTTATTCCATAATTAAGCAGCAGCGTGTGAAATTAACCATACATGTTCATCCCCAATGTAAATTCTACAATTTGTACCTGTATTTTGATAAATGTCCCAATAACTCGATTGTGAAAAATAATAAGTAGTTCAATTCAATTTACTGTGATGATATTTTACACTTTTGTTTGGTAAGTACAACTCCTCTAATTATCTACTTATTTAGTACGTACTCATTTTTTTTTCTTGAAAACATATCAATGCAATTGGCAGTTTATACTTAGTTCACTGAACTTATACTTGTTGTGGAGAGAGAGAGAAAGAGAAAGAAAGAGATTAATCTGAAAATTCTCAGCAGATTTTTAAAAATACATAGTCACGGCTCATGAGTTAAAAATTCAACTGGGAAGGTATTTGAAATCTTTCCTTTCTTTGATTTCCTATACCTAGTAAACAAGTCAAATTTTTCTGTATTTTGACAAGTTTTGAATGACGTTTCCAATAAAATTGAATAATGAAGATTTACAATTTTAATAAGGTCAGAAAAGTTGAACGATAGTAGTTTTTCCGAAAACTTACTTAGTTATTTAGGTACATGTACGTATAAAAAAAAGGTTGATATTTTCCTCAATTTGAGAACCGATGAATCATCGTATCGTCAGATAGGTATATTTTTTCCTGTAGGAAAACTGATAAGTAGGTATATCTTTCTAGCTAATAGGAGAATTCCAAAAAGGTACCTAGTTAATTTCAATTATTCTCATTTCCAGAACATTCATAACTATGAGATGCCTTACAGTTCGCAAAAGACCCAAATACTTGACAATAAGCTGTACTGTCACGAATACCTAAGAATATCATAACAAAATATAACCAACGGATAACTATGGGAACACGAGTAGAGCAGGCACGTGCTTTCAAGCACATCACATACACCTACGGTGCTAGCGTTGCTTACATTGCATTGTTGTACGCCGGCTTGATTACATTCCGTTCTGATGTGCAAGACAGCGATAATCGTGTGGAAGATGTATCATTGTCGAAACTACACGACGAATACGACTTTATTATTGTAGGCGGAGGATCAGCAGGGTCTGTGGTGGCTAGCAGATTATCTGAGAATGCAAACTGGACAGTAGGATAGCAATTATTAAGACTATAATTTTTTTCAAATTCGGGGTTTGTGATTTTAATTTTGTTGGCAGGTCCTTCTCTTGGAAGCTGGAGGGGAAGAAATTTTACTCACTGAGCTACCATTGTTGTACCCCAGTTTACAAATGACTCCGTTGGATTGGCAATTCAAAACAGAACCTTCGGATAAATTCTGCCTCAGTCAAAACAGAAGATGTAACTGGCCCAGAGGCAAAGTAATCGGAGGATCGAGTGTATTGAATGCCATGCTTTATGTACGCGGCAATCGAATAGATTACGATTTATGGGAACAGCTTGGAAACGAAGGTACACCAATCATATAGGTAATTGCTATGCTCATCTTTCACCTTTCGTTGATATAACCTTTGCACAGGCTGGAGCTATGAAGACGTATTGCCTTATTTTAAAAAATCCGAAGACATGAGAATACCAGAACTGCAACGTTCTCCTTATCACGGGTCAGGAGGATACCTCACAGTTGAAGAACTGCGCTACCAATCAGTCATTACAAAAACCCTATTGCAGGCTGGTCAAGAATTAGGTTATAAAGTGGTCGACATCAATGGAGAAACGCAAATGGGTTTTACCAAAATGCACGGTACCTTGAGAAATGGTCTTCGTTGCAGTACAGCAAAAGGGTTTTTGCGGCCAGCAAAAAATCGCCCAAATTTACACATCAGCCTATTTTCGCACGCAACCAAAATACTCATAAATAATGCGACTAAAACAGCCGAAGGGGTTGTTTTTCAAAAACACCTAGGCAAATCAAAGACCATCAAAGCTCGTAAAGAAGTAATACTCAGCGCAGGCACCATAAAAACACCGCAAGTATATAAAATTATACGAAAATCAAAAAATTCGTCATAAACTCGTTACATCTATTCTTTTTTCTTTCCTTTTCGTGTTTAGCTTCTCATGCTCTCTGGAATTGGTCCCGAAAATCATTTACGTAGTAAAGGAATAGAAGTATTGCATCATTCGCCAGGTGTTGGTCGAAATCTACAAGACCACGTGGCTATCGGAGGTGTCACATTTCTCTTCAATTCACCACCGTCAACGAAACCCATTGGAGCAGGAATTGTACTGCCCAGATTATTCACCCTTAAAACATACTATTCATTCATTAATGATCACACAGGGCCTGTGTATGGATTACCATTTTGCGAAGTTATGGCTTTCGTTAATTCCAAGTAATTCCTATTATACTATACAAACGTGCTTTAAAAACAACACGTACCTACCATCATTGATTAAATATTTCTTTTCAAGATTTCAAAGTCGATATACCATACCTACCTACACTTTTTTTAACACTAAAATTCCACGCCGAATACTTAATCTTTATTGTTTTAAACCTTACACTATTCATCTAGACATATTTTTTTTTCTCTCGTTTAGATATAATGACAATTCTACCTGGCCTGATATTCAACTTATAATAGCTACAGCAGGTGATAACGATGACGGAGGCTTATTCAATCGAAAATCTAACGGTTTGACTGACGAAGCTTACACTAAAGTATTCGATCCTATTCTATACAAAGACGCTTATACAGTGGTGCCGTTGCTTTTGAGACCTCGCAGCTTCGGACGAATTGAGCTCAAAGATAAGAATCCACGATCTAAGCCGCTCATTTTCCCGAATTATTACGATAATCCGCACGATATGAAAGTACTAGTAAGAATCACGCTGATTAATTACGTAAATTATGAAGTTAGTATCTAGACCTACACCTAGTGATGCAAGGTAAACAAAAATTTCTTCACCTTGAGAATGTAAATAGTAGATAAATACCTAGTTCAAATGCAGAATAATGGGTCTTTATTCTGATACAATTTTTAGAAGAGAAGAAGGGAGGAACGCGTTTAGTTTGTATTTTTCTTATCCCAGTTTTTCATTTATCCAACCATTTTTTTTCTATCCCTAATATGTCAAAATGACTTGATATAGGGATAGAAAAAAAATGTAAACTGAATGCAGCTTGAAATACAACGATTTTTAGTGCATTATTAGGTAGGTAGGTATAGGTACTAGGTAGGTAAGGTACCTGTTTTATTTCCAGTGGCGAATGTGAGAGGAAAAATGTAGAGAAGTCAGAAAGTTGGCACATTACCGTGTCACTTTCTCAAAGAGAGAGAGGACTTTTTACGGAATAAATTGACAATTCAATTTTTTCAAACACTATACAATTTTGTAAAGTAAGCTATTGAATTGCTTAAATTGTAAAATTTTCAAAAATTATCAAATTTCTCAAAGTCGCTGAATTTTCTAAAGCTCTCAAATTTACAAAAATTACTTATTGATTTTTCAAAAATTAAGGAATTTTCAAGAATTATAATTTTTTTTTTAATTTCTAAAAATTGTCATCTCAAAAACTGACAAATTTTCAAAATTTTTGAATTTTTAACAGTTTTTTAAAAACTGAAAATTTTTCAAAAATTAAGGAATTTTCAAGAATCATAATTTTTTTTAAATTTTAAAAATTGTCATCTCAAAAATTAACAAATTATCAAGAATTATTAAATTTTCCAAAAAAAAAGTTTAATTTTTAACGGTTTTTTAAAAACTGAAAATTTTTCAAAAATTATCAAATTTTTCAAAATTTCTGAATTTCTAAAATTTTCTAATTCACAAAAATGGTTGATTTTACAAAAATTATGGAATTTTTCAAAGTCATCACTTTTTAAAAATGGTAATTTTCTCAAAACTGACAAATTAATAAAAATTATTGAATTTTAAGAAATCTTTAAATTTCTAAAAATTGTCAGTTTATCGAAAACTAAAAATTTTTCAAAAATTATTAAATATTTAAAAATTGTAAATTTTTTAAAATTTCTGAATTTTTAAAAATCGTTAATTTTTAATGATCCAATAATTTTAGGAAATTGTAAATTTTCAAAAATTATCAAATTTTCAGTACCTGATGCATAATCTGCCATTTTTTTTAGGAGTAGGTATCAAAGAAATCATCACTCCTCCACCCACATACCATCAAAATTCATCAAACGAGACAAAATTAAAGTCCCAATAAACCACTTGAAAATATACAAATCAAAAAAATATTTTTTTCACTTGAATTAATTTTTTTTTTAATTTCCACTTTTTAAATTGTTTAAAAGTTCAAATTTTTTAAAATTTTTTAAAAGTTTCTCTTCGTAAATTATATGTAAGTAATTAAGTAATTGAAATTCATCACAGGCAAAAATTAAAAATATGAAAGTCAGAATCGATGCGGAAAATATTTTTAAGATCTTCTAGAATTCTTGAACACCACTTTTACAAAATATCCAAATTTTTATTTATAACCAGCACTTCAAATTAATCTCATTTCTTTGATATTTTGGAGGGAGTCCGACTTCCATAAATTCCCTATCAAATGTACCACTGTTATTTTCCCTTTTCACTAAAAACATTAAATTTTTCAGATTGAAGGAGCCAAAATAGCCTATTCTTTGAGTCAAACAAATGCCATGAAAATTTATAACACCAGTATTCATACAATTCCTTTTCCAGGATGCGAGCAACATGTTATACTTAGCGACGAATACTGGGAGTGTCAAGTTAGTAACGTCAAATTAATCTCTTAGGTAATAATAATAATAATAATAATAATAATAATCGTAGTAGATATTTGTATTTGCCATGTTCATTTCATCTTTTATGTGTCGATGGTTTGAAACAACGTCTTGATAAGGTAGTTAGTTCAAATTATTACAATAAGTTTTACCTAATGGTTATTTACTTCTGAATGGATACTAAGAAAAATAATTTTTATTGAGAGCAGTTCATTAAATGGAAATGGGGAAAACTTCTGGGTGATAATTTATACACCTATTTACCTAATGGAGCAAGTACGTAGTTTGAAAAAATAGGTACATAATTTAAAAACTAAAGAATACCTACGTAAGTAGGTAAGTTACTCCATTTGAACAAATTTTATAGTTTCAAACATTAATCACATTAACCACAGAAATAAAATTACGTTTTTTCCGCATTGAGGTGAGTAATCTCTATCGAACAGGTACAGAGCTACACCCTAATACACATGTTCTATAGAAAACTTTTAAGCAAAATAGGGAATAAGTACATGTAATACAAGATAGATAATGTCGTCATATTTTCAGTCACTAACCTACTCCCTCATTTTCAAGAAATTGAATAAACTTTGAATAATTTAAAAATTCGAAAATAAATATCCTTCGGTCAAAATTTATTTTTTAATATATTACAGGCTCGTCAATACACCTTGACAATTTATCACCCAGTAGGAACCAGTAAAATGGGCCCTGATGATGATCCAGAGGCGGTGGTCGATGCCCGACTGCGAGTTCGAGGTGTTTCAAAATTACGTGTAATCGACGCTTCCGTCATGCCGAAAATTGTCAGTGGAAATACCAACGCGCCTACTATCATGATCGGTGAAAAGGGATCCGACATGATAAAATTCGATTGGACGACACCACCACCGTTGAATAAATCAAAACGTCGTAAAAATAAAACAAAACCTAAACGTCGATATTGAATAAATTCTTTGAAAAGGTTCAAGTTCACAGACGATTTTTTTTTATCTATGAATGGTATGAGTACTAGCTCGGTACTTACTCGAGATCACGAATGTGCGGGTGCCTGTGCTTTTACGATTCTGTATAAATTATGCACGGCAATGCCACCACCACTACATCAGAGGTCGTTTGTGTTATCATATTTGTAAATTATTGCTTAATATGTACATATTATGGAGATCAGAGCGTCCGTTATCTTAAAAATTTTTGAATTGGGGGAATTCGCTAAATGGACTTTTTTTCATCATCTAAAACTATTCCAAGAATTTTTCCAGATTTTTAAAATAAAAGTAGCCCGACCCTAGCTTCAAAACTCAACATGTTATTTACATAAAAATATTAGGTAGGTCTAGGTAGTAGGTAGTAGGTACATTCAACACGTTGTTTCTGAATGTCCAGTTTTAAATTGAATTTTCGGCAGGCATGCGAAAAATATCCACTCCTCGGAGGACCTAAAATTCAAGTTCTGTATATATTTAAACTTGATTTTAGTCATAAATAATGCAATTAAAAAAAAAATTAGAAACTTGAATTTTTTTACAATTTTTACAAAATAACAACATTTTTTAAAATTTACAAAGCTGTACATAAGATGAGATGAAAAAAAATTATAAATTCTCGATTTTGCAAAAATCGCATTATAATAAGTATGACTAATATAAAGTTGAAATATGTCCAGATATAAATTTCAGGCACTTAAAACATCTGAGAGGCGGTTTTGAATTTCCAAAATATCGTCGTGAGGATTTCTTAAAAAAAAAAAAATAGTTCTTTTGGTAGGAATAAACTTTTTTGAACTACTTTCTAAATAATTTTTTCAAGTATTACTTATCCATAATCAGTTTGGTAATTCATCAATTTTTTTTCAGTCCAAAATATTGAAGAAAATTCGTTCCCCAAAATATCGAAAAATTTCTTCTCTAAAGAATTTGAGAGATTTCTTTAAAAAAACTGAGACAAAAATTTGGATTAAAAAAATCGCCTTAAAAAATCTAAGTTCAAAAATAATATTAATAGGTAGGTATAAGTTTTTAATTTCTCTTTTTTTCAATTTCAGGAATTGATTTAAAATATTTTTCAATTTTTTCTTTTTTTTGTAATTGAAAAAAAAAATGAAAAATGGACTAGGTAGGTACATTTTTGAAAGTTTTTAATTTAATTTTTTAATTTATTATTTTGATTGATTTGGTTCTGAACTGATTTTCTCTCAATTTTCTATACTTACCTTAGGGGAAAAAGGTCTTTTACTTTTGTACAGAGATTTTTTTCAATTTTTGGGAGGACAAAAATTTAGTTGCAAAGAATATTCTCGTAGGTATTTTTTTCAATTTCAGGAATTAATTAATTTTTTTTTTTAATTTCTCAGTTCCTTTTAGAAAAAAACTTGTAGCTAAATTCAAAACATCGGGTACGAGTTGGGTACGAGGTAACCAATACCTACGCTCTACCTACGCACACTTCAAGCTTTTTAGTTTTATTTCAAACATTTTCACGCAAAAAAGGGAGTAGGTCTAAAACCGAATTTTTGGCAAGAATTCAAAAAATACGGAATTTTAAAAATTGGCGTATTTTCAAAAAAAATTTGACTTGAATAATTTTTTTCAACGTTTTAATGATGTAGAAAAAAATTATCAAGTTGAAACTTGAATTTTTGACAGGGATTTAAAAATGAAATTTTTTTCAAATTAGTGCTCTCTTGCGTCATTATATCTAGTCTAAAATTGAATTTTTGACAAGGATTCAAAATTAAGTAAATTTTTATACCTACCTGTGACTTTTTTTTAAATTTATTTTTTAAAACTTTTTTTCCGAATACTAGCGATCTCAAAAAAATTTCAGGTTGAAAATTAAATTTTTGGCAAAGGTCGCAAAGGTTCAAAAAATCCAGCTCAATAAAATAGGATGATGCTCACCAATACATTTCACCTGCTGAACACAAATTTACAATTGTGTTTTTTTTTATTTGAAATTTTTGTTAGCAAAAACCGTTAATTTACAATTCGCATGTCAGACCTAAGTTCTAATAGAAACCATTCATCAAATTGAAGAATTCCGTATTTTTTCAGCCAGAAATATAATTTTAGACGAGATTTCTCGTTGCGTGACAATGTTGGGGGGGGGGGAGGTAAGACAAATATATTGATGAAAAATTTCGGAAAAAATATCATCTGTTTGTAAGCATGGGGTGACACCCTTATTTTTTTTGTTTATGGTTACTGGTTATGGATCACTGAAAAAAATTGTACAAGTGATTAGGGATCAGTTAGGTGCCCTGTTTGAATGTAGTTTTCTGTATTTGGGTCTATGGTTTATGGTTAAGATTAACGGTTAATGACGTCATTTATTTTATTCTCAATTTCGATACCTTTGCCTACATTTAATTTCAATGTTGCATTTAAAATTCTGTTTATCAGAATAAAAGTGTTTAAAAAAAAATCCTTGTACAAATACTGTGTTGATTTTTAAGGCTCGCGGACTTGCCCAATTTCATTAAAAAAAAATAATATTCTGAGAATAGTTTTATTAGATGTTAAAGAAAAAGTATACTCGGCACATTCCCCTGATTTCAAAATTGTTTAAAATAATGGACACTTAATGAAGATAGTTAGGATGATCGAGAGTAAAATTTTTTGAAGGGAAAACATCTGGCTATTCGGCGGCACTATGGCTAAAACCTATTAAACAGTTAAATTAAGGGTACTCAAGTCCACAGCTAATTTTCCTACAGATTGATTCTCGTTTACTTAAGGCAAATTTCTACGTAAGGGATAAATTTATTAAAATGATGACTAGTGCGTGTTGTGCCGTTCTTTCACTTGTTTGTCTTTTTTGTTTGCTACAGTTTGTTACTAGGTTAGATTTAGACCTTTTTTAAAAATGTAATTAAAGTACTCGCTCTCGTATTTTTTCAAAATTTTTTTAAAATGTGTAACGATTGTTTTATTCATCTGATCAATAAATAATCTGTTCGTTGTGCGTCAAGTTTATTTTTGTACCATCCTCATGACGTTCACAAAGTACATACGTTAGTCGCGAACACTTGAATCAATATTATTCTATTCTTCGTGTTATTGAATTAGTAGGCAACTAGGCATATACGTAAATTCTTTAAAAAATAGCCCCCGCTTAATTAATCACATGAAAAAATTAATATATAATTTACGTACCTATTTCCTTATCTTTCGTTTTTAAGTACAAAATTTCTCAGTTTATGGTTTACCGATCTCGCGTCATATACAGACACAGCTACAAAATTTTGGAATCTGTATACAATTTCCTTTTGCAATACTAATAAGTAATAACACTACGCTTGTGTTAAAATAACACTAATACAATTGGCCACGCTTCTTCGATAGTATAGGTATTCCATCGGTAATTAAATTTTTCGATTAGTTACTCTCATTCGAGTTTTCAACCGTGAACTGAACTGGGCAAAAGTGAGAAAACCAAGTGTTGTAATAACTTATTTACCATTTAAGTGAGTATCACTATCCATTTGATTTATACCTAATGATAAATTTTTAGTGTCCTTATACACGTTACTCGTACTTGCATTTATACCTACCTCTACCAATACAATTCCTCAACTTGTTTCATTCGATGAAAAATTCAACTTTACATCTCGGAAGTGAATTATCTGAAAAACTTGCCAATTCGCAATTCTGTCCTTATTATCACGGTCGTAATTTCCGATTAGAAATTCGCAAACGTGCGCAGGGAGCAGGATACCATCATGAAATTACATTTTACAAGAATCGATACGATAAATTTCCGATAATGTACTCGAGTATTTCCAAAGTTCAATGTTTTTTTATTCGTCATGCATTTGCGCACACCCGTTGCGATTGACATGGGACGTACTTCCAACAAGAAAAAGTGAATAATTATCAATTAATTTCATTTAAAAATTAACATAATTGACGTTTTATTGTCAACTAGACCGATAAAGTACTTATACACCGTGTAACTACCTCTATGTCATCCTCGACATACGTACGGCTACTACGTTCGACGATTCAAATTGAATTCTTCACGCGGATTATTTTCGGTAATTCGAGACAAGTGTAACGTGCTCTTTGATTCATTGATGGACAAACATCAGACGTACGTATAACTTCGGATAAAACCACGCATAGAAGGCAGTAGATGAAAATACAATGTACGTATGTTATATAAATCATATTAAGTGCCTAGACCTACCTATCTATTATTTGTTTCCGAATTGGCCAGTACGTTAACCTCTTCATCTGCAGAGAGAGATCGTTAACAATACGTCAATTTGATAAATTTACTTTATCCAGCCACTTGGAACATTTTATGTAAATACATCAAATGCCACAAGTACGCTTTTTAGAAAATAATTCGTACGAATGCTCGCAAATATTCGAATACTTCCACATTCGACAAAGCTGTAGGTAACCTGACTACCGTGTTACCCGTACCAGGAAACACTTTCTTTGATTCAATAACTACCTGCTGAGGATGGCTAAAAAAAAAAACAAAAAAAAAAAACGGTAGTCGTTCAAGACGCCATTTAAAAGTGAAATGAACTTAATAGTGAAAGCCTATTGATGTTTAACAATTTTATTAAGTATGTTGGCATACTCTTAATAAATGCGGTTTGATTGAACTGATTGATGGGTTGATTTTTCATAGTCATCTTGCGCCGTTTGATGGTATACATATACTTAAATAATTTAAATGTGAAAAACTGATGCAGGTTTGTTGATTTTTCTTCTTTTTTTTTACTCATTTACGCTCCCTGAGATGTTATTGATATTCACACGCGTGTACTGTGTAGACATACTTTATTTCAAGTTGCGCCATGAATTTTGTGATAGTAATAGTAGAGACTGTATAAGTGAGACGTCTCTTCGACGTTGTTTTAAATCACATTATTTTATTTGTCAGTTTCGAATCGAATAAAAAACAGCCAAAGTTGATGGATTTTCAACGTGAAATTTTTTTCAAAAAGTTGTAAAAAATCTCTAATATTTTTTACATATTTTTTTTCTATTTTCTCTAACAACTCTACACAAACAATTTCTCTCGAATATATATACCTATATAGGTATATATATATATAGATATTTTTTCCGGAAAGGCGAGATCCAAAATACATAAAATTGCTACAAGGCGAGCTCC
>FIZV01031949.1:0-18979 GCA_900050545.1 Trionymus perrisii | reverse complement strand
CTAAAAAAAAGGGGGGAGCCAAAACTTTAAGGGGATTTGGCCTTTTTTTTTTTTTTTTTTTTTTTGAAAATTGCATAATCACCGGTACTTTAGCTAATTTACACGCGTTTGAATTAATTACGTACGCGTCTATTTTCGTAGAGTTTCTAATGAAATCTTCGAGTTGATGAAAATCGTACCACTCACGTTCGAACTATGGTACTGGTCTACGCTGATTTGTTTGCAGTAAGTAAAAAGCAATAATTGGTAGAATTACTCAAGACGACGTGCTCTTACAGTTCCTAAATTAGATCTACGAGTACTCATACTTACCTAACTTTGACTTATTCATTTTTCAGAGTCGTGTTCTTCTTTAAGGGGACCGAGGAAGCTACTGTAGATGTGGAAAAGAGGGTATACGGAAAGTTAAAAGAGTGAGTACCTATAGGCTTATATGTAGTAGGTATTAGTATGGAACTAAAACTCTGATCCATTTATTTTTAATCGGAATGTATTTCATTATTTCAGAATTTTACGTAAATTAAACGCTTTCCCGTTATCGAAGCAAAATGCGGCTGCTTTATATTCCTTTATGATGAGGTGAGTTCTAGAATATTCGTGTTATATACTTGTCTTTTTCATGTCTCCCCTTGCTAATAGTATCGCGATTTTGCAGAATTCCAATTTTCGGTAAAGGCCGTCTACCGTTTCCAAAGTTTTTGTTTGAAGACACATTCACGAAAATTAACTTCAAAAAAGGAGAAATCTCGATGACCATGCCTTTGTCAAGTGTGAGTATAATTATGTTTCGTTCAACGATCGAAATACTCGTAAGTAGGTAGTAAGTGACGATGAATTCTAAAACAAATCGTCTAAGCAGGATTTACCTCAACTCGGTGCCGAACCGTCAGCTCAAATTCATACTTCGACATTGACGGAAGATTCAGGTGAAGATTCGAGTGAAGCTAAAGCCGAAGCTATGACTGAAAGCAGAAGATCCTCCACTAAACCCAACAAAAAATATACCCTTGCCAATCCATCATCCGCTGCAGGGTCTTCGGAATCTGATGTAGAAACTTCAGGTTCGGCTTAAAAGCTGCGTATTATTTATTAAAAATTGTTCCTAAGTTTGAAAATTTATTTTTAGAGTATTTTTTACCTCTCAAGTTAGCTTACACCATTGTGAATTTTATTATGTACTTTATATTATTTCAATCGGATACCTAAATTTGAAATTATATTTAAAATGTTCCTCGTTCAAATACCTACGAATACTAACTTATTACATTCTCAAACAAAATCATTTATGGTATTGCGTTATTTGTAATGGTTAAGAATGCACCAGTGACTAAGGCAACGACGAGCCATTAGTGAACAAATTTTATCATCACCAAAAACGATTTTTTTTTATAAACTTTCCATTTATATCAAATTGTTAGCATACAGATACATTCGATTTTCGATCGGCCTAGTTTGTTCGAACAAGTTACCAGAGTTGAACCACTCGGCGTGGAAAGGTCAACAAAAGCAGATGCTTTTTTTTCGAAAATTTTTATTTGCAAACAAAATTCATTTATTGAGTTATTTGTAATAATTAAGAATAACAATTAATAAGACCATAACGAACCATTATTGAACAAATTATCAACAACAACAAAAACATATTTTCATTATTGGTTCGAATTACGAAAAGAAAAAAAAGATTAATTATAAATCCCACTTCCACGAACGTAAAAATATGGTCCTCGAAATAACTTCGTAAGAAAGAAGTTGAAAACGTTCATTTGGCGCAAAATGCCGCCATTTTTGATATTCAAAATTGGCCGGACTATTATTGTTTCGTACGGTAAGGTACGTAAAAAAAAAAAAGAGAAAAAAGATTAAGGCGTGACCCGAAATAAGTGTCATAAAATGTTATACAAACTGTAAATTCTTAGACAAACAGATTCAGCGAACATCTCGTATCACTTCGTTATTAGGTGACGATGACGTATTTGGATTTCATGGAAGAAATTTTACACATATTAGAACCGATATACCATACCATTTCATTCGAATATACACGCAAGGTTCGCATAGTAGTTACACATCAACGGTGTTAACACTTTCGGGTTTGATGTGAAATTCTTTATTTAATTCGTCCAAATTTCTACAAAAATACAACGTCAAGTTTAGAAATGAACAATGTCGATGGTTTAATGGAAAAAATCTAGGGTTCTTTCTGTACCTTTTCTCGACAATCGGCAATAAGTCTCGACGATCCAATAGAGATAAAGCTAATCGTAACGTCGTCCATATGGATTCGGACATTTTGCGCGATTTTTCGCCGTGTATTCCACGACCGGCAATTTGTTGATTTAATGCGATTAACAAGTGTTCGGTAGCTTGCCTGAAACGAGCGAAACGTATGAATTTTGAATTTTTTCACGTTCACGGTACATTTACGTAGCGCGACTACGAGAAAACGTGAAACAGCGATAGCTTACTTATACATTTTCAAGTGTACGCAAGTGATACCCAAGTTGTAACGCGCTCTGATATATCCGGGAGATAAAGCCAAGGCTTTCCTGTAAGCTTCTAAAGCCTGTTCGGCTTTTTGTCCATTAGCCAATGTGGCTCCCAATCGATTCCATAAACGCGAATCCTACAACGAACGATCGCAAATTCGATAAATATTTTCGAGGCATTTTGTTACTCAACTACGTGTTCGTATTACAAACATCAGTCGCGTACATTTGGCCTGATTTTTACAGCAGTTTCGAAACAATCGGTTGCTTTGTCGTAGTCACTGATCAACGTTAAAAGTACACCTAATCCATTCTGAACGTCGGCGTCCGCTTCGTCAGGTGATGGAAATCGTTGTACAGCTTGCAAATATAAATTTAAGACCTCATTGAAAAATTTCCTGTGCAAAAGTTGAAAAAATGAACAATAAGTTTATTCGATTTGTCGAGTGTGTAAACTCAAAAATGACGTCGTCTTGTCTTACTTACATTGACAGAATAGATGTAACAGAGGCCTGATCTTTTGATTTTTCCGCATCTCCAGTAGTAAGATCCTTGTATTTTGGATTGTAAGTTAGCCATTCCTAAAAACGTGTATACGTGCGTATATAGAAGAAAAATTTTAATCGAGTTAATCGATGAATTTCTGAATCAACACAACGAATAAAAATACCTTCAGCGTATGGCAAGCCTGGTACTGGTAATTTTCATTTGTGTAACAAACGGCGAGTTCCTTCAAAGCTTCCAAATTTTCACGATCCAATTTCAAACATTTTTTCAACGCAGCGATTGCTTGCTCATCCTTCAACAAGAAATGTAAAGGGAATAATGATAAACGTTTAACCTTTACGCCGACTTCGATAATACGTTATAGAAGCGTACTTTTTCATTTTCAGCCTGAGTTCTGCCGAGCAAAAGCCAAGCTTCGATAATATCGGGGTTTTGTTGTACGGCGGCTTCGAAACATAGTACCGCGCTCGATAAATCTCCTTCGGCTACTTTCTTTTTACCTTCTTCCAACGCGTTCGCTTTGTCAGCCATGGGGTTTTCTTCGGCGAAATTATAAGTCTGAATAAAAATATTCCAGTTGGATGAGAAGCTAATTTACAAGTTTGATTTAGATGAGAAATTAACATACGTCTAATGTGGCTACAAATTTATTGAATTCCGAGTCCCACGGATCTTGATTACCCAAATTCAATTGTTCCCATCGATCCGTCAATTTAGACCATAATTCTTTCGAATATGAATCTTCGTTTTCAACGTTTTCTCGTTGAACCGGTTCATCTAAAAATGTACAACACCGAAAGTTAAAGCACAATTTAGGGTAATTATTGTCCAAAAAATACGAGTGTACCAACTTTTATTGCTCTGAGTAGAGGGTTCATGTACGAAACCTGATGATCTCGCCCATTCGGAGAACTTTTGTTCGTTTTCGTTCGTTGGCACGTTATTCGTAGTTTTCTGCACGTTAGACAAGTTCGCCCAGTCCCTAAATGTGGATTCTTCGTTGGAGATATTCCCTCCGATTATTTCGTGTTCGCCAATTTGTACTTGTCCTTCGCTAACTTGATTCATGAATTTCAGAAACTTGAAATATAATTTGGGAATTAATATTCTGATCAGAATCGTAGTTACAAAAATACAAGTAGATGAAAATTTACTTTAGAATGAGTAAATCGTCGATCGTTCATCGAATCTGCAACTTGACCTGCAACGTACTGAAGTTCAGAAACTCCAGTGGGTAGGTATGCCGGGACATTTGATATAATATCCGGGATACCTCTGCGGAAAATTATACGTTTAATAATGATTAATTCTTTTCCTGCTTCAAGTTTCACAACTTTATGGTAAACTTACGCAAACGGGGGCGATTCTTTAAAATATTCTTGGGCCCAGTTTGCGTTGAAGTCGAAATCATTCTTTTCGACTGGTTTTACGATCGGGTCAAGTACCTCAGATGGTGCTTCATTACTCCATATACTCGACTGAAATGGTTTATCTTCAACATTCTACAAAATCATTCGAGTTATTATTCGAAAAACGACAATTTTACGCGGGAAAACGATAGTTACTGCGAATTTGATTCCAGATTCTATGTACTGATTCGCCCAATCTGAAACATTCTCGCCAAGTTGAACAGGATTTAGTGATGTGTAAGGTTCCGGGGACGGAACACTCTTTGTTAATGCTGCCATTTCTAAATCTCTCATTTCTGACATTAAGGAATCCATACGAAACGATTGCGAACTTTCCACAAACTGCGGTGCCTAATAAAAATACAGTATTACAAATAATGGCACGCCATTTCCTAAGGCGTTGATAACTTGACATCAACACGCCTTCTTAATTCAAATAAACAAAACCCAAGGTTCGCTCACTTGATCGTTTTCATTAGTGAAATTTTCATGTTGAAATGGATGCAATAATCCTTGGTCTTGTAACGCTCTGTCTTGTACAAAATGATTTGATAACTGAACTAAAGAATTGGCTGTTCCGCACTGGTCTTCTACTAAGTTTCTAAGCGACATTTTAGCTTTGTGTTCTTTCTTCTATAAAATAATATGTAGATACATTATTCTACTATGAGGCAATATTCACCTTATTTACGCAGTATCAATCACTTTCTCGTGATTACAATACATTCGATTAATTAATAGATAACATATTAAAATTCGCGTTTTAGTTTTTAAAACTTGATATACATCAAATAATTTTTCAACTTACATAGGATAACTGTTGCTGAAAGGTAAATAAAACGAAATTTCAAATTTTAATTAGAACACGAAAGTAATTATTTTTTTTCCAAATACCTATCAAATAAAATAATTATTAATTATGATTATTTAGATGATGATCATGAATGGTGATTTGGTGATAATAATATTATTTCGATTTCGATGTCTGAAAATAGAAGATCGATTGCAACAAAAACTCGATTAATCGAAATCACTAATTTCCAACCAACGGCGCATCAACAATCGGGCATCGGGCCAGTATCAAAACGTATAACCGTAACGGGATACCGGAATACCGGAATTTGTTACGAACTGTAAATAATTTTATTTTTCAAAAAATTAAAAATTTCAATTAAATCGCTCTTTGGTCCGATTTTAACGAGCGATACGTCTAGAAGGGGGTGTTTTTAGCTGAGAACCAAATGGCTGGTTGGTACTTATCAGGGGTGAGAACCGTAACCAAAAACCGTAACCAAAACCAGAACGAAACAGTTTTTTTTTGACATTTCAAACCTTAACCGTAATTCAAACCGAAATTCATAGATTTTTTAAAACCGAAATGGAGAGCGTAATCAAAAATAATCAAAATAGTGAGAGTGAAACCGAAACCGAAAACCGTTATAATTTATTTAGGTTACGGTTTCTTACAGGGTGTTCATCTTCATTTATATCGGGTACCCCTTAACACATTTTTGTACGGAGAATTTGTTAAGGGGTACCCGATATAAATGAACACCCTGTACATGTACATTACATACGTACATTTATGAACATACATATACATATAAGTAGGTAATGCAGGTATTTTATTTATTTCTGCTCCTCTTGCAGAATGAGAATACGTAATGTATGTACATAGATGATTATTGATTTCCAATATTTTTTCTATTACCTTTTTATAAATACTTCTGATATTCTGGAAAGGAAAATTCGACACATATTTATTCAATACCTAATTATTCATTTTTCCACGGATCATTTTTTACTAGTAAGGAACCAACCATTGATTGAACCATATCATGGCAAACAAAACAAAACTTTCAATAGTACTCGTAGATCAATTCAATACTGTAGGAACAGCATCGACATTATACAATGTCGATGAGGAACAGGCATATATTTTATTTGAATTATTAACAGAGTATAGTTTTCCGCAGCAACAGGTTATACCTAAGAGATTCATTAAATACGTATTTTTAGGGTTTTCTTTTTAGATTGAATCCTAAAACTTAATGGTAGACTATGAAGACTGAAGAGATAACTGTTACTTAATTATGGTGTATTCAAAAATAAATTGTAAAATGCAATCAAGTAAACTTGAATACACCTACACTTATAGTTATAAATAAAAATAGTAATCAACTTTATGCATAAATTAAAATCAATGAAAAAGATAGGTAATAAATAGAAATCACAAAACTGAGTAAGTATGTAAATGAATAAAAGAATAGATAAATAAATACAGCTAATAAATAAATAATAAAATAGGTATAAATAAGTTTCCTTCCTTCCTTCCTACTCGCTTATCAACTTACTTACTGTCTGACTGACTGACTGACCGTAAAAACAACCATAATCAAAAAATGCAATTTTACAAGTGAATGAAAAAACAAAAAATGCTCATAAAGTTTCGAAGCCTAAATTGTAAGAAAGAAGCGATACCTAAGTATTCTTTAAATAAATGTACTATGTAGGTAATTAGGTATAGGTAAGTAAGTATATACGAGTAGTAATTTCATTTTTATACCTCTTGCCAATCTGATAAATTGAAAAACGGCTGTTTTGAAGATTGCTCTTCAAACTTAACTGTAACAATGGCTAAGAATTTGTTTTTGCAAGATAAACGTCACGCTGACTTTTCTAGTAAAATCTACATTTAGGGACTAGTATTTCAAAAAAAATTCAAATTTTTGACTATGATTGTTTTCACAACCAAACCAACCCTTCAAGTGAAAAAAACGTTACCTACTCACTCGAGTACGTAAGTAGGCATCAGGTAAAGATAAAGTTGAGAGACGAGACATTATTTGCGTGTATTTTTTTTCCCGGTATTTTCGCTCATTTTCAAGTGTTTGAGACTTGGGAGGAATCTGATCTTTCATTATTCTTCCACAGATCCGCACTCACTGGCGATTTATATAGGTTACCTATTGTACTTATTTTATACGGGGGTCTAAGCGTTTTCTTTTCAAATTTTATTTGAACTTAATACCTATAGGTAAATAAAATAGCTAATAACTCTACCTATACGTCGTGGTAACATCGTCGGTGTAAAATTATGTACAAACCAATGCATGGTGTTGGCAGGATTCACCTGTATTATACCTATACCAGGTGTTCCGCTGCCATTTTCAAATATTGTTCAAGATTAAAATCATAAACGCAAATACATGCAAACATCTATCAATTTTTGAAACGGACGTCGCGTAATTCCCATTCTGATTAGATAAACCTTGTTGATTTGGTTCATCTACGAGCATATTACTAACGGTAGTGACTTTTTGAGTCGATGATAATGGCCAGGAAGATTCTGTTTGAAGGGCGCCGGAAACCTTCCACGATATCGGATCAGTGGATGGATCCCAGCTCATGCCTCTACTATAACCTGTTCGGGTGCTTTCAACATTTTCCGCAGATTGACTTTCTGGACTCGTGGCTGTCCACGTTTGAGTAAGCCAATTGTATTTCTTCATAGTTGTACCTGAAACGATAAAATGATTACGTACCTAATTCAAGTACTGATATGGATACCTAGTTACCTACCTACTTATTTACATAATTATAGTCTGTCTAACTTAAGAGACACATGACGTCACTCATGCTGTTATATTTGTTTGCTAAACTGAGCTATTAATGGCCATTGTTTTTAATTATGACATCGACTCTTTTTGGTATGATGGTGTGAATTTTTGTTTCTTCTTTCCCCGCAGCCCAACAAACTGCGAGTGACGTCATGTGTCTCTTAAGTTAGACAGACTATAACTATCTATAAGTATGCGTTACAGGCAATTCCGTAACTTAGGCGTAAAAATGGCTAAAAAATGAACTTTCGAAACTTAATTTTGGAGAACGTTTAGTGGTAAATTTCTCACTTACGTCTTTCTTCTGAAGGCCATACAGGGTTTCCTTCTGGGGACACTCGAGCGGTGGATTCCGTCCATGACGGAGTAATACGATTACTGCTCCCCGAATAGAAATCTGAACCAGGGCAATCTATATGATCGGGTCTGAAAATAATATAATACGAACATAGCAACTACGAACACCATTAAAACATTGGTAGGTAAGGTACGTTCTGTAGGTAGATTGTACGTTGAATGATTACGGGTAGGTAGGTAGGTAGGTAGGTACGTAGTTAGGTAAGTAGACAGATATACGCAAGTATACTTACTTGTAAGATGAACATTGATCTTTCAAGAAACCCATAGCTTTATCTAAAATTTGTCTGGCGAAAGGGGATGCATCTCTATCACAGGTTCGTTTTGTTTGATCGAGTAAACATTCTCGAAATCTAAAATGGGAGCTACACACGAAAAATGTAACATAAGTCAGTGATATTGTATTAGGAGGGGTAATATAGATATTTTATTATAATTAGAGTACCTACACATACCTAGTACCTAGTTACCTACCTATAGGTATATGTAGTATAAACACGGGGATGAACTACTTTACTTACCAACATAGCGCTGGAGTAGCTGGTTCTCCAGACACTTGACTAACCAGATGACGATAGTGACGACCGCAATGAGAATCATCAGTCAATGTCATTCTCATACAAGGTGCATGCTTTAAATACTCTGAAAATGCGAATCGATTAAATCATTTAGATGATTTCAACTTTTAAAATCACGAATTATCGTTGGTAAGTAAGTAGTTAAGTACCATATGTAACAGCATGCCTCAACAAATAATTGAACTCGTTGCTATTATTTGCGAGCAAATTAAAGTTTTATATAAATAGTGTTTCTGCTTGGTATCAAACCGCAACCAGGTAGGTATAGGTAGCTATAGCTAGAGCTACCAACTTATGGGTGCACAGTGCACTCACAATATACCTAACCTACTTACATGCTTACGTTATATAAAAGTATATAGGTATAGGTACCTATTGGCTATTACCTAAATAAATACGACGCTTTGAAAATTCAAACCATATTTAATTTTTAATTTTAAACGACCTCATTCTGTCAAATTTTGCGAAGAACGGATATCTGACTATATGACACCCTTAAATAACTTTCAATCATAAATTATTAGTTTGTAGGATATAAGCGGATAGTTGAATTGAAATAAAGTTTTATTTTTCTGTAGAATTTCGATCAAGTTAGGTACATATGTAATACGTATGTAGGTAGGTAAGGTCCTTATCTATGTACTACTTAGTACCTCTACCTACCCAAAGCTCGAGCTCGAAACGATGCTGTTACTAAAGGTTTACAAGTTTGAAGTAATAATAGAATAACAGGAAAGGAACAAAGGAAGGATAAACCTGCTATCTTACCCACCTGTTAACTTGAATATCGCATCGCATCGCATCGCATCGTTTTTTGACAAACGATTACGAATCGATACCACATCGATTAGGTATTTTTATATTAGGCGCGTATGTGCTTACACAAGTGCCTACCTAAAAAACTTACCTAGGTAAGTCTAGGTACATGTTCTTTTGTTAGGTAGGTACTAGGTAGTGTAAAAATGTAGTATTTTAATTTGTATGGCCTTGAAACAAATTTCTCAAATAAATAAAAAAGAGGAAGGCGCCTTTCTGCTAAACACGGTACAATACCTAGGTAATTATTTAATAGGTATTTGAATAAGACCCTTTAAAGAATTCATTCTTTATTGATTTTCGTTTTGACCAAGAAATAGCGTCGGCGAAACTTTTCAATTTTAAACTGAAGTCGGTGATAAGTATTTATGAATATTTAAAGCGAATGGTGTAGATAACCTTTACCTACTTCTCGAGAAATGAATAAATGATGATCAGCCGATGGCGGTAAAGGATATGTGTAGTGTAGGTGTAGGTGGATATAGATATTAGATAACAGGTTAAATGCGCGTCTGCAGTTGAAAAAGTTTGAACTTTCTAAACGTAGATACAATTAAAAATAGGTATTATAAAGCGAGACATTTTCTGCACGAACCTAGCTGATAATCGGAAGAGGTACACATCTGATGCACCAAGTCAACGGGCATTTCAACCGCTTTGTTAAATTCTTTGCGCTTGTTCTCGGTAAAGCACAAATCTGTGTATCGTTTTACACAGTCCACAAATTCTTGCCATGTTCAACAATAAAATAATTCACGTGATAAGTACGAACTTCGACCTTGTTAATTGAAGTACAGCTAGTACAGGTGGTAAGTGTACTGTACGTCTACGTATACGTAATGTGTATCAGACTGTAATGTGTACTGTGGCCGTGGGTGGATAATGTTGTAGGTATAGCCTATTTATAATGGTTGTACGTAGACGTAAGTTACATTAGGTACATACTGCATACACTTGGCCAGCTACCAGCTACGTACCGGCAAACGTGTTCGATATCTTTTAAATTATCTGGATAAATAAGCTGCGGATCCTTGAGTAAAGGATCAGCCAGCATAACGCATCTCTTATAATCTTCTTTTCCGCATTGACCACAGCAAATTTCTGAAAAATAGGTACCAGCTATACCAACAAGTTTATGGAGGAATAACTAGGTGATCGATGTACGAGTATCTAGTTTACCTATAACTAACATAGGTAGTCGGTAGAGGTACCTAACTAAGTACCTACCTATACCTACGTAATTTATTCTTAGAAAAGTGACGATCGATAGTTTTAAAGCCACTGCTATGCTTGCACCAAGGGTTGAATAAGTAAGTACTTTTCAAAATACACTTGACTTACCTGTCAAGTCTCGCGTTGCTAGAAGGGGAGGCAACAAAATAAGAAATAAAGGGTGCACTGCACTATAACTACCTATCATTAATCATATCCGCACGTGAACTTGTACTATAACATTGATAATTCACAAGTAGATATTAAATGTGCGTAAGATACTACCACGTAGATGATATCGCGTACCTATTGTTGTCATCATTACTTAATAATAAGTATTGTATTGTTATTTCTAAAAACTATACAACCTATCCTGGTAACTGGATTAAAACGGGTAGGTACTTTTTTAAACAACAATCAAAATTGCAATTTTCCAACAAAAAAAATTGGGCTATACACAGATAGGTACCTACACTTTGAATTGGCAGTTATTACATGGGTACCCATTTCCCAAATAGGTGTCTTTTCAAAACATCTCAATTAGGAATTTTAAAGAAATTCCGTTGAAAAAAAATGATCCGTTAGATCTGCCACTGATGCATCTCATAGGTATACAGTATAGGTATTAGGTATACACTATTCAGACATGTAGATAGTTGAATACCCACCGAGAAATGCCAGAAGCCAGAATCATTCATTTGTACGAGTACCCGAACTGAGCTAAAACCTCGTTCACACGAAGCTGGTACTGCTTGCTAGTGCGTCACTCGCAAGCAACTAGCATCGTGTGGACAACCCATGCTGGTCACTCCAGCTCACTCACTAACGTACTAGCAGCTACCTAGTAAAACAGCATCGTGTGAACGAGGCTTAAAGTTGAGCTGTACGCTGTACCACGTATGTGTACGTAATACGTATGCCTAGATACGTAAAACCAAAAGAAGATAAAAGATAATAAGATACAAATGCACAACTTACTTGTAACTAATAACACACAATATAACAATAAAATCAATTTTTGAAGCATTCTATTTCTTCCCAATTGAATATCTGCAAGCAAACAAAAACTTATTATTGTATCTTTTGTAAATGAATACATAATATAGGTAATATGTATCCAATATGAATAATTATGGCACAAATGACAGAAATCATATCGGAACATGCGCTTCATCCCCAAGGCTTGGCTGCATGGTTAGGCATAAGTTGACAGTACTTTACCTACATACAGAGTGTTCCGGGGTAGTAGTAAGGTCTTACAACCAGAAACTCTGCAACACATTGTGAGTTGATATATGGTGATTTGCCTACCCTGCGGGCAGCAGGGGCAAAGTTATGAACTTGAAAAAATTTTCGTTTTTGATTTTGTTCGACATTTTCGAGATTGCGTCACTGGATTAACGTGACAGGTAAGTATAGGAAGTTGCATTGCGCGGCCATGGAGAGCAAATTTTGTCTAGAATTTTTTCATGGGCTTGATGCCCTTGCTAGGTGGGCAGGGAGGGCTGTACGGGCCAAAATATTTGAAAAAACTCGTTCAATAGTAATTGATTTTTTCGGTTTTTTCAAAAAAATCAAGAAATTTTTTCCTAGGTATTAATATACTTTAAGTACTATTTTTATTAATGTTTCTGATGGATGGAAAAGTCCAAACTTTCCAATGGCGTAAACCACGCCCCTCTATCTCTATTGGTTAAAAGGTTATTAGCGTCTTACTTCCGGGAAATCCACGAGAAAAAATTGATTTTTTCGTTCTTTCAATTAAAAAAAATTATCAACTTTGAAAATGATTAAGTTAGGGGGTGGTACCTGTACCATTGAAAAGCTCGAAGTTTACTCTTCCAAAAATATGTATAATATTTGTAGGTTACCATCGTAAAAACTTTTTATTTTTTCTGAAAATTTCAAAATTTTTGTTTCGGTCAACCCAAAGTTTTCAATCATAAACTGAATAGGTAAGTAGATGAGTAAGTTAGTAGGTTTGACTGAAAAATCAGGCCAAAGCGTAATTTAGGTCAGCACACGTATAACTTTAAATCGAGAGGGGGATATCTATACCCTCTTTACTAATAAAAAACTTGGCGTGCGATTTGGCTGTAGGCTTTGTCCATTCATTTCATTCGGCGAGTCTACAGTACACATTACCTTATTCCCCTTGAGGTGTAGGTGTACCTTTGAGTACTGATTTTGTACACCTACTTCTTTACGAGCGACGCAACGCGACGCGACGATAAGGTTATCTTGAGAAAAATCTTGTTTCCGAAATTTAGGTTCATTTACGGTACCTATTTCGATAAATAATTACCTAGCCTGTCGCTTTCACGTTGCGCTGGAAAATTCAAATGGGCCAGACGTGTTCGTTGATTTATTTACGTATATTTATTTGGGGCTGGCCGCTCCGCTCGCGTCTTAGATTTACTCGCGTTTCTGGCAAAATATTCTTAGTCATGCGATCGCAATTCGCAATACAGGTGAAGGTAGTTCCTTTAAGCGCATTAACTGCCGACGGCGCAGTATCGGTATCGGTAGTTTGGTACGTAAGAATGGGCAAGTTGAATTTTAAACAAATTGTCACCAAATTTACCAAGTGTTAAATTTTTTCAACATCTCATAAGGGGGCAGTCTTCCCCAGGGGGTCACTGCGCCTTTGCCCATTGACTATTTGCATCTTACAAACGGATTGGACAAGAAAATTTTGTAGGTACCTATATTATATACCTATAGGTATAGTGTTGTCTTGGCAAACGATTACCCACATACCTATACCTACTCAGCCATTAGGTACGACTGTGATACAAATTTTATACGCCCAACTGCAAGGTATGAATGTGGCGTACCTACCTATATTTGGGTAGGTTATGAAGGTGCAATCGCAGTATTTAGGTACGAGATACCTATTAATCAACCGTGAATCAATCTAGAAAGCCTCTTGCCTTTCACCGGAACTTCGGATAAATAATATATCGAACGAATCGATAATTTTCTAAACATTTATCGCAATTCATTCATTCGGCTATTTCGGTTTGATGTAAGCTTTCGTTGAAGCGAGCGAAAATGGAAAAAACGACGAGTCTCGACGAAATGGATACTGGATAGGTTCGGGCATGGCCGGCATGCCGCATGGGCCATCGGTACCAAGGCGTTGACGTAGCAACGTGGAATGCAGCTCTACAAAAGAAGATAGCCGGGTAAGATGGGTCAATTTTCTCCCGGCTGGCATTTTGAAACTATTTAGAAGAAATTGATCCTTATGGTCTAAAAACTCGTTGGTAAAAATTTCAGCACCCTACCTCACCCATAGCCCGATCTATGACCCTAAAAGTTCCCAAAATGTGGGTTTTCATTAAAAATCTCCATTTTCTACCTATATCTTTCGAGCAAATTTTTTCAAATTTGCAAGGATGATGGGCCATACGATGGGTCATCAATTTTTTTCGATTGATTTTTCGTACTGAAGTTAGAGTTTTAAGGTTTCAAAACGTCATATCTACCAGTTGTTTTAGACCTGCAATAAAAAATCTGCATGTAGAATACCCATATGTATAACATGCATATATTTTTTCAGAATTTTTTTTTTTTTTTTATAAAAGTTAGTAGGAACTGTTGGATGACCCCAAAAAAATAAAAATACAAAAAACTGATTTTTTTGCCACGATTTTTCCCAATTAAAATAATCATTTTTAGTCGAAATTTTTCTTTTCAAAATATACTCTATTGCACTCGTTTGAGGTCAATTTTGCCTCTGTTTCGCTCGAATTTTGTCATTTTATTCACTTTTGATCAATTTTTTTTTAAAGCGTCATTTTTTTTGTAATCAAATAAAATTGGAAAATAATATTCGGAATAAAATGAAAAAGAAAAAAAAAAGGAAATAACATCCGTACAATTATTATCGAGTTGGAATAAATATAATGTGCGATTAAAAAATTATTAAGTAATTATACATTGATACATTGTCCTCCTGGCCATGGGGGAGAGGGGGTCATGTGTCCCGGTCTTCCACCTATATAAAAAATTCTGAAAAAAAAAAATCTTATACATATGGGTATGGGTATTCTACATAATATGCATATAAATTTTTTATTGCAGGTCTATAACAACTGGTAGATATGACGTTTTGAAATTTTAAAGCTCTAATTTTAGTATCTAGGTATACGAAAAATTAATCGAAAAAAATTGAAAAAATTTCCTGGGATGACCCATCGTATGGCCCATCATCCTTGCAAATTTGAAAAAATTTGCTCGAAAGATGTAGAAAATGGAGATTTTTAATGAATAGTGAAAACCCACATTTTGGGAACATTTAGGGCCATAGATCGGTCTACGGGTGAGGTAGGGTGCTGAAATTTTTACTAGCGAATTTGAAGACCATAAAGACCAACTTCCACTAAAAAGTTTCAAAATGTCAGCCGGGAGCAAATTCACCTATCTTATCCAGCTACCTTGTTTAGTGTGCGGGTCTTTTTCAAAAAAATGTTGAAACTTGAAATACCTAATTTAACATAAAAGCGAGCAACTGGCAGGGCTGTCGAGAGCCAAAGCGGCCCCAGGTCAAATAATAGTATTTTCTATTTTGAGCCTTCTGATAATTTTAAAAAACAAAAAAAACTTGATACTGCAATTTTTCCAGCTCGAGTTGGAAAAATATAAATCAGGCCCTTCGCCAAAACTTCGGGCCTTGATTGTCATTGCTCCTTTCACCCCAGGCCCATTGCCGACGAACTTGGCAACTGGTGCGTGAATGATGCGATCGTTGATCTTTCTGCAGCACAACGAGAAACTACAACCGCACGTCAGACTTGGGACTTGTACGCGGACGCTAGACTACCTGTACCTAATCACAATTACTCATTTTCGATGTGCACCGTAGATTAATTAAAAATCAATTGCTACCGGGAAAGTCCGGATGTACGTACACGTAGTGTGTACTGTGTACTGTAGGTGTAGGTATAGCCTCATGCCTGTCACCAGTACAACACACGTAGGTATGACGCATGACGCGACGTAGGGCATATAACGCCGAGTAACGCGTTAATTCATTATTTTGTAAATATAGGTACAGGTACATGGGTATTGGCCATTGGGTGTCAGGACATCAGCAGGTACCAGAGAGTAATGTATGCGGATTGCGGTATTGGTGTGCAGAAGTGTATCCACGAGAATACCAACGTAATTTAGATCCGACGGCTGTGCTGTTAGCGTACCATGTTAATTAAATAAGGTACATAGGCTAATACATTATGCAGAATTGCAGATACAACAAGGGGACTTGGTTGACCGCAGGTCCTATGTTGTACTGTACCGTAGTACTATAGAGTACACGTACACGTACACGTACACGTGTAGGTAGGTACACTAGGTAGTAGAGGTACTCAACTCATACAAAGATATTCCACACTCGACAGTAGAGAAGGAAAAATGCAATGCACGCATATACGACATACAATGAAGGGTTGCATTAAGCGCGACGCGAGTAAGTATTTACATTTAGGCCTACCTGTGTGAAAAGGGTTCACGTTTAATAACGACGAGCTAATGCGTAATGCGAGTGTAACGTGTGACGTTCATTTTACCGCCTATTAAAAATTTGTTGGTCTTTTACCTTTTACTCGTAGATGCGACTGATAGGAATTTAGATGAGTACAATACGTACATGCAGTCCCCCTACTCGCGCATCGAATTCATGTAGATCTAGATAGGTATTAGGTACACTACACATAGTATTACAACAGGTAACACCATATTATTCGTATGTAAGGAGAAGGACGTATACCTAACCTAGTATTTCTAATAAATGTCTATGTAGAATGTAGATGTACCTGTGTCCAGTGCCCATTGCCCATTGCCCATTTGCGTCCATCCGTTGGTTTGGTACTGGTACTGGTACAGTACTGTAGTACATAGTACATCTACATAGATACTTTAGGTAGGAGGCGAAGCGCGGCGCGTAGTGACACGAAAAATGAAATACATACGGGTCGGGTAGATACGCGCAGCATATACGAGTACGATTTTGATGCATAATTGAGCAACCGTGACTGGCGGATTTCCGATTTCTACAATTCCGTGTCTACCATTTCCTCTTTTCAGTTTTCAATAAACAAATATTCACCAATCACAAATTTCATCGCAACAACATTGGCAAATGAGTTTCGTACGGGTATACTTAGGTATTATTTTTTGCGCATGTTAACGAGATTTAAAACGGAGGTCGTAGGTCGTAGCACTATGTTCGCAAAATTACCGCAGACAAGGCGAATTGGACAACGTGCAAATAGGAACCTACACATACATACGACGCGACATGCGGTTGGTATTTGCTTTGCTCCTTAACTCTTGACTCATTCTTGAACTTGTGTGTAGTGATCTGTGCCACAACTCAGCTTAGGCCTGATCAGTGATTTAGGGTAGGTCAGATTTTGCATGCATAAGAGTAGGTTGGGTACATGTACATGTTCAAAATACACGAGCACAACTACCCAGGTCATCAGATAGCCTCTTCCGTTCCATTTTTTGAAATTTTGATGTTCGATAGAAAGTTATTGGTGTCTAAGTAAACATACCCAGTTTTTAAGGGGAGGGGGGGGTCTTTTAATTAGATAAATGTAAAATGCAAAAGAAAGCTTATTGTTCAAGTTCAACCACGAGTTCGTTCCACTGCTGTTCTTCACCAAACAATACAAGGACGAGATCAAATCCTTAAAAATGTTATCTTATCTCATCTCTGTTTTCGTTCCCTTCTTGGACACATTTATTACTCATTTACATAACCGTTTCACTAGACACTCTGAAAATATAAGTAGGTAGCTTTAGCGTTCAGATGAGAGTAAAAAAAGATTAGGTATAGGTACCTATACATTTTTTTTTGCCAGAAATTTATTGTTTTGTATAGGGATACATAATATATAGTCACTTACTCCCTCAGGCCCCCGGTATGTATACCAGGTGGTTTTCAAGGAGGAAAGATTATACACCTAAGAAAATTGCATTCTACATAATGTGTATGTACTATGTACTATGTATTCAGATCTCCTTGATTGTCTCCTAAGCACATGGAAAGGCGAATGTCACATTGTGGATACCTATCAAGTACCCATCATCAATTCTGTACACTAAAGCACCGAAGATGGAAGTCCAATTTTTTTCGACTTCGAGATTTTCGTAGTTTATGAACCTAAAAGTGTCAAAAAATCAAAAAACGTAAAAACCTCAGAGTTGAAAAAAATGTGACTTCCATCTTTGGTGCTTTAGTGTACAGAATTACCCACCTACGTAATTTTTTTCAGCAAGGTAAACTCACTACTCCAGTTCAAGATTTCCTAACCTATTGCTACAGAGATACATTTCTTCCCTTTCAAACTCCATTACGATTGTTTGAACAATGGAAATCTCATTCCGTAGTTAATAGGCATATTATTATTATAGGGATGCACTTCATGAACGCTTGTTGTTTCTTGTAAAAAAAGCCACACAAAGTGCATGTTACTTGGCATTCACCAGAACCAGATTCCGGTTGATAACGTGTTTTTTAGTGAATTTAAGTTTAAATGCGCATTTTAATTTTGAAAATCGATATTTAAAAAAATTTATTCCGCGAGTAAGCGTAAGTGCATAGTATAACACTTCTTGTTTCGTAAATGCGAATATCTAACACGAAAATGACATAGGTTCTACAAAACAACAGATTATTTCGATACAAACTTTTCCTTACTTCTTTTCAATCAAATTTTGGTTAGTTTTATTGCATTTTTATTAGTACCTACAGTAAGATATTATTTTGTTTTAACGGGAATTACAAGCCGAGTTAGTATTTTTTGTTTCATTTCTTGCATTCCACGCGAATTCTATAAACTAGTAAACCACTCTTTTTTCACGACCATTTGATGAACGTAGGAAAAACATTTTTTACTCACCAAAATATCATAATTTTCGTGATGCACCGCACTTCGTTATTAAAAAAAAAAAAAAAAGTTGAAGAAAGCACCATTCGTGTA
>FIZV01031917.1:0-14137 GCA_900050545.1 Trionymus perrisii | reverse complement strand
TATTTTTGGTTTTCTTTCAATTTTTCAATTTTTTAATATTTTTTAATTTAATTATTTTTTTTAAACAATAAATTTCTTTAAAATTTTAAAAACCCCCAAATTAAATTTTTTTTTTATTTCTGAAAATTTTTTCAACTCATAAGTTTTCCAAGTTTTGAATTTTTTTGGAATTTTGAATTACTTGCTATCAATTCAATGTTTATGAAAATTTAAAAATGTTTCGATCATCAAGGCATAAGTATAAAATTTCAAAGTTACCAAGAATACAATTTTTTTTTAATTTCAAATTTTCCAAATTTTGAGCTTTTTAGGTTATGAATTGTTTTCAAAGTTTCAAGTTTTTCCAAATTTTGAAATTTTTCTAAATTTAGAAATATGTAAACTTCTCTAAAATTTTTCAATTTTAATTTGTTCCAAATTACTCTGAATTTTTTTCATATTTTAAGTCTTTTCAAAATTTTAAAGTTTCTTTAAATTTCAAGTTTTTTCAAAATTTTTGAAATGTTTCCAAATTTTGTAACTTTTTTAAATGTTGAAATGTTTCCAAATTTTTGCAATTCAATTTCTTTCAAAATTTTATTTTTTTCAAATTTTAAGAATTTACCTACTGAATTTTTAAAATACTAAATTCTCAAAAGTATAAAAAATCAAAAATTTTGAAGGTAATACAAAATCAAAGAATTTCAAAACTCATCATTAATAAATATTAATTAAAAATTATGATCCATTTTATTTAATTTATTAAAATTTAAAAATTACCCACGACACAATACTGATTTACTCACATCACATAAACTATCCTACAGCTTAAAACTTCAAACCCCTCTCCTTCAGCCTCCTCTTTATCTCGGTCTTGACCTCGAAATTAGCAAACGCGAACACATCCCAAGAAGACTTTGTGGCATGCTTTAAAAACCCATGTTGATAAAAATAATACAACAACGAAGGTACATCTTCATCCAGCATATCTTCATAATCACGACCACAGGACTCTAAAAAGCTAATGAACATATTGGGGTCGATAAGTTTGAAAGGTGACGATACTTTAAAGGTATTCTGCGTACACAAGTCCTTCAATTTAGCTCGAAACAGCGGAGCTTTGGCAAACTCGACGATAAAATCGATGGATTCGTTTCGAGCCCAGTACGGTTGCAGATTGCCCTTGCTGGAGTTTTGCTTGGAATCCAGGTAATTGGTCAAGGAAATAGGGTTGTACAAAAATAGCTTGCTATCATCAGCCATGTATCCTTTGTAATAGTTGATCACAGCAGTTCTCTCTTCGCGACTGCAGTTGTACTCGTTGAATAAGACGTCGACGTCGTCTTGGGTGAATCCGAAATAATGCGAGAGATATCCAAACGTCAGAAAGGAAGCGTATTTAAAGCCTCTGTAGCTCTTGAAGTTAATCGACTCGAAATACAGATTCGTTATGCCTGTGACGACACATATGGTTCTTTTGTGAAAATCACCGTTAGTCGTTGGTAAATTAACACTCAGTAATTTATCGATCGTCTTATAAACCAAATTGTACAAAAACTTTATGGCTAACCCGGGTCTCTGGACCGAAGCTCTGGCAGCGCTATCGAAATTATCCACGAGTAAGATGATACCTTTGGGGTCGAATTTGTCGAGCACCTGGCCCATGCAATAGAGCCCTCTGAAGATACTCTCCGAACTCATATTTCCAATGGCAATGGTCCTGGCTGTGGCTAAAGCTCGAGACAACGAGGAAATATTCCAAAACCATTCGTACGATTCGAAAGAACGGCCTAGTTTCTTTATGAAGGCTTCTTCAGCCACAGTCTCGTTGAGTAATTCGTCCGGTTCGAAAGTTAAATCCAAATAAATCACTCCGTATTGGTTCATGTGTTTTTGGATCAATTTAGTGTGATTATTGATTTTCAATTTACTGAATACATCGCAGTATGGTTTCGTTTCGTGGTAGGGCTTGATGGAGAAGTTCTGCTCGACTTCGAATTGGGCGAAACTTCGGAGCATCTGCAGATTTGTGGTTTTGCCGAATCCTCGAGGAGCACTTATGTAGTGGTAGTTGAGATTTTGGCCATCTTTTCGTTGCTTTTCCTTCTCGAGCAAGGCGTCATCTTTGCTGAAGTATTTCTCTAGCAGTAAGGATTTGTCCACGAAGTATGGTTGTTTGGTTAGTTGGCAGAATTCGTCGCATCCTGAGACGAAATATTCGTTAAATAGGGAAAATGACACAATTATCGACGGGGCGAGCATCATTGTAAAATGAGTGACTGAAAATATCACCGAATTGATTAGACTGATATTGGTATCGGACTTCGAATAATTAATTATTTTCCCATCAGATATTTTGATAATCAATTGAGATATGATGCAGCCATAGTCAAAGCAGGATTAGCTAATACATGAACTAGCAATTTTTTTGAGGGAATAGACTTTTTAGTTGGTTGTGATTTATAACATTTTATCGTATAAAAACGTAAAACTTTCAAGTAACATTTTTTTTCTAGAACAAATTCAAAAAATTTTATTGTTTTCTTCAAAAATAATACAAATAAATAAGAAAAAGCACTAAAAGCAGGGGCATCCACCATCTAGTCATCTTAACACTACAAGTACAAATTCAACTGTTCTAGTTTCTTCGTCAAAAAAATATAAAATAATTCTTTCATCCGCAAAGCAACGCATAAATTAAGCAACCTACTTAACATCCTACAACTTCACAAACTCCATCCAATGACGTCACGCAGACTTCTCGTACACGACATACCACGCTGCTTTACACTTCCTACGTCATCTGCCTCCTGCCATCTTACATCACGCCTGAAATTCATCTGGAACGGCAACCAAACCAGCACCACAAACGGGTACAAGAAGCCTAAGGGTAGAGAAGAAAGGAGTGGAAGGCACCAGAACACCAGATAGGACGGAGGGCAATACGTAAACGTAAGCTTAATCCACTTCTGGGAATTTTTATTTTTTACTACAAAGATATCGTTCGACAACAACGAGAACTTGAACAGCTTGCGAATGGAATGCCAAGTTGAACGATTCGCATTCATGGTTCTTCCGTCATGCTTATTTATGTTTTCGTCGTGTTTGAGAAGAAAAACATAAAGTTATGTTATTCGCAGCCAAGTTCGAAAGTTCCATACGCGTATAACTGTGTTTAATTCAACAACTTTTTCTAAGTACTCTTTCGCCTTATCTTTTCACTGACTACGTACGCGCGTATAATAAAAAATATCTTGTTTACGACGTCGCGGTGTTCGTCACATCGTTAATCGTGTAGCTGTGCAACTAATCGCTTATAAAATATAGTAAAAGTGTTTCGCGTCGTATCGATAATAAAACTACCATTCTCAGAGAAGCCTGGACGACCGTATAAGAAATAATGGTTTTGTTCCAGAATAATTCCGATCCCAAGTACCAGTTACTGGAGAGTCCCAAGTCAGTACTTCGTACAATTTACTAACATAATACTAATACTACAAATAATATTTGTTCTCTTACCTAAATACTTAATTCTGCTTTTGATGTGGACAGGAAAAAATGCAGCTGCGTAGCTCACTCTTGGGCGATCTTTGGACTAATCGTCTTATCAATAACGATCACTTTGATATCTGTGGTCATGATTTGGGATCAAATCAAACAAATGCAACGTAAAACCGAAACTCTAGACATCGTTTTGTTCGGACCCAAACGCGAAAACTCTGGTGAGTAAATACAAACGTGTACTAAATTGTAATCTGAAACATCACAATTTACACACGCAATCGTTAGCATTTACTTTGAACATCCTGTTTCATTCCACGTTCTTATTTAATTCACAGATGTGATAAGATTCTCCGAGTATCGAGTACTAGCTTATGCTTTAGCCAATCATAGTACTGACGGTCCTGATATGAGTCGAATCCTTAAACCATCCACAGTAGCTAAGATGAATGCAAATGTTGAGACTTATCAACATGTAGAGAAGCCTTATTATTTGGTTTGTTACTACGTGACTCCTGGCAGATCGTCTTCGAACGACCGATTATATCCGGAAGATATCGATGCTACTTTATGCTCACATATTATCATCTCGTTTGCGGCGATACATAATAATAGTATTCATTTCGCAGATACAGACGTAAGTCGCGACTTAGATAGATAAGATACTCTCATCTAGGGGAATATTTGTACAAATGATAATAACGTTACCATGTCTACTTCTAGATCGCCGAACAACTGGTAGCTTTGAAGGGGAAAAATCCTAATTTGAAAATACTCTTATCAGTAGTATCGTTCTCGACATCTAGTGATGCTTTCGCCACCATGGTTGCCACCAAAGCTAATCGTAAATTGTACGATACACGATTTATGTAGTTCACTTCTAACGCAAGTTCTATCAACTAACAGTTGGCAAATTTACTCGCAGATTCATCGAAAGCGTTACCAGAGTGTTACAAGTGTACTCTTTGGATGGCATAGATCTCGACTGGGAATTTCCAGCATGGCCGGAGACTCGAAACATCACCCAGAGAGATCAATTTACCGACTTGCTTAAAGAAATGAGAACTTCATTCGGTAGTCAGTACACGATTAGCGTTGCTGTAGCTGCCCCTTACGTGATATCTGATCGAGCCTACGATATACCCAGTATGGCTTTGTAAGTACTTTTCTCTGTTTATTCGTACTTGTTTCCGTATCGTAGCTCGAATATCGATTTTCGTTATTTCTTTCTTTGGCAGATACGTCGACTTTGTCAACTTAATGTGCTACGATTTCCACGCCTTCGTTTGGTACTTACCGTTCACCGGGCCGAACTCTGGACTTTATGCGAGCAACAACGACGTTGGTTACGAAGCCACGCTCAACGTTAACTACACCGTGCATTACTGGATCGATCGAGGAATGCCGAAGGATAAAATCATTCTCGGAGTACCAACCTATGGCCATTCTTGGACGTAAGTCTAGTCTGCATAATTTCTGTAATTTGAATCAAAACATAACGATCAGATTATTAAAAAAGTAGAAAAATCAGGCCACTGAGAGTCGACTTTTTACCATACTAGTTTAAAAATTGACTAAAATTCATTAGCAGAAAAAAATCATGAAAATTTCAAATTTTTGACCCGATCTTTACTCGAGGGTAAGAAGGGTTCCAAGGATCAAAACCTACAAAGCACACCCTGTTACCTAAATTGAGCCTACGTTGAAATTTTGGCACCCTTAGGCCGATTTAGAAGACTTGTAGATTAATTTACTCGAAAATGGTGCCAAAATTCACTTCTTGGGGCTTTGAAAAAAGTGAGAATGATCTAAGAAACTAAAATTTGGATGATAATTTGAACCACCATCAGTGATGAAAATTTCAAAGAACGCGTAGCAATCAAGATGCCACTCGAGAGCCGAATTTACCAGTCTGAGATTGAACTAGAGCTCTTCCAAAAGAGGGGCTCACCCCAAATTTTGGACTCAAAGGCAATAAAAATCTCCAAAGGGCACCCTGGTGACCTGCACCAACTCTATATACCAAATTTTGACCTCCTACTTCATTTAGTTTGGACAGTACGCTGGTCAATGCACTAAAAAAGCAAGTTAAAACCTGTTTAATCATGAAAAATTGATATAATTCCACTTCTTGGGTTATAAAAAGGGATGGGAATGATCTAGAAAGCTGAAATTTGGATATTTTTGGGTTAAGACGAATGTTCATTGGTGAAGCAAATTTCAAGAAATTGTATAATTTTAGGGCACCTCAACAGCTCCCTCCAAAAAAGAGGTCACCCCAAATTTGAACCCCAAAGATCAAAACCATCATCAAAAGGCACATCTGTGACCTCCACCGATTCTATTCACTTTAGGCCCCCACCGTGCCTCCCCAAAAAGGGGTCATATCGCCAATTTAAAATTAGGGCCCCGAAATTTCTAGGGTGTAATTCCCGTGGCTAGAGAACCCCACACAGCAAGTTTGACCTCATTTGACCAATTAGATTCGTCGTTAGAGGTCCAAAAGCAGCAACAATCGAGGTCCAATATCCAAAACTATGATTAAAACTCATCCCAAACACTTCTACCTCAGGGCCTAATTGATTAAAAAATTAATCTCAAAATGTTTACCATTTCTCAATACAGGTTAAAATATTCCAACTTACACGACTACAGAGCACCCGCCGTTGGATACGGTTCGATAGGAGAGAAAGGATTCGTATCTTATCGAAAAATTTGCGAGTTTGTCCAGCTCAAAGACACCTCAATCGTATTCGATGGCAATACCAGAGTCCCATACGCGTACAACGACAAAGACTGGCTGTCTTTCGAAAACGAAAAGAGTATCTCTTACAAGGTATCACCTCCTCGGCCTGCACTTCCACCTTACCCACCAACTCGAACTAATCTCCTTGGTATTTTTTCAGGCGGAATTCATCGCAGAACATGGTCTAGGCGGTGCGATGATCTTCTCACTAAATCAAGACGACTTCGACGGCACCTCTTGCCCGGACTCACAACGTACTCGCTTTCCGTTAGTGCAACGAGTAAAAACTGTCTTGGAAGATGATTCGTTATAATCATCGCTCAAGTTGGAAAAAAAGTGACCATATTAGCTCGATTCCAATACATGTAGTTCAATTTACCTGCCCCCTGTTTTATTTTTCCCCTCTTGCCCTCTCCCCTGAAACATAATTTCGGTGTATTTTTTTACAACGTTTCGATAAATTCGACCCCCCCCCCCCCACTAGTTACCTATCTACCTACGTACCATGGTAAATTATTACGAGGAAAATTTTCACTAGCTTTAAAATTGGTCGACCTTCGACATGGTTCGAGGTGATCTCCACTCCCCTTTCCCATTGCTCACATCGCAGGTGCCCAGGTGGCCGGCTACCGCACTATACTCAATTAGTACATTCTTTCGAGAGTATTGTTTTCTTCTTTTTTTTTCAATTTAGTAGAATAAAAAAAAAGACATGATAATTAAGTTGATGATTGGCAGCGAAAACGATGACGTTGTAAAAAAAAATCAAAGCGATAGACCAAGAGAGAGTGAAAGAGTGCAATTGAATTTTTAGAGAATGTATTTTGTTACCAAGTTTATTAAACATTGTACCAATTAATTTTGTGGTTTGGACAATCATCAATTTAATTTCTTTTTAAATTTTTTTAAATGATATTTTATAAGCGATAGTAGTTTAACACACGGTCTCGCATTAGTATTATTTTCACATTGGCCTATCTTTCTCTCTTTTCTCTGTCCCCACTTCACCTATCTTTCGTATACTTCGCATGTAGTAATCTTTTAAATTCGTTATTTAATTATCCGGATTTTCTTAATATCTGTGTGTGAGTTTTTTTAGTACAGAAAAGTTTAGACCATTGGTAAAATAATTTAAAAAAAAGGGTCAATTCGCCGAGAAATTCTCTCATTACGAGCATCGTATGAAACTTTTAAGTTTTTCAAGATACGAAGAGATGGCAAAATGGTACAGAAATGAGGAATTTCTACGGCCATCAAAAAAGCTGTTAATTTTCCTGCATAATATTGCTGCGGATGATATAATAATATATATTTTTTTTTTGTATAGAGGCTGTGAAACAATTTTAAAATTAGGTTATTTTATAAATCGTATGTATTATTGTATACTTATATACTCGCGTATTTTTTTTTTTTTCAATGATGGAACACTGCACCCAACGTGGTCTCCAAAATGACCCCTACCTATACCTACCTACCTACCCACTTTTACAAATTCAGCAGTTTCAAACGAGCACGACACGTGTTATTTATTTAATTTTTTACTGCATTTTTTTCACGATCGATTTCCTATTCATTTTTTTAAAAATGTAGGTAGTCGCACTTTTTTCTATAGGTAAATACACCATCCTCCCCACTGCCTTGATTCCGCAAGAAAAAAAAACACCATTTTATATTTAAATACAGAGACGACAAAGACGTACTTGCGCGAGTTTGTGAATTTTTTTTTAATGGATTGCTCATCAAGCGTATCAGACGTGAATTTCAAAATAGAAAAAAAGAATCAAAATTATATTACGAATATTTTATTTATACGTATTTGTGTGTCTTTGTGTGTTTGTTTTTCCTCTTAAAGATAAGTTGGCGTATAAAAATTTTGTAAGGATTACTTTATTTACTGATAAAAATGTGTATTTATGTTCTCCCTATCGTGAATTGTATGTATTTTACGCTATATGTGCTGATGGTGCGAATGTGTATACTATTTTAATTTTTTTTCTTTTGTCTGAATTGAATCGATGTGAAAATAAACGTTGTATTGTAAAAGTATCACGAAATTAGCGACTATTTGTTGATCAGATTTTCTAGGAAGACTAATCGAGGAAAATGATTCGAATGATTGGACGATGACAATAGGTCACATTGTCGACCTGTTTACATAGAATGAAATAACATTATTTTCTTTATTTTAGTTGAAGGAGAAAATTCAAGGCCGGTGGAAACTATTTTTGTAGTATTTTCTAAAAATTGAAAGATGATAAAAAAATTAAAATATGAACTCAAGAATTTTTCAAAAATTAAAAAATTGAAAAAATAAAACAAAATAAAAAATCGATATGAAAAGTATTTTTAAAATTTCAAGATTCAAGTGATTTAAAAATTTCTTAATTAAAAATTTTTAAAAGTGAAAAATTATAAGAAATTGAATCTACTTTTTTTTATTGAAAAAATTCTGAATACATAATTTTTAAAAATCAGAAGATTTGAAAATGAACTTGAGCAAAATTTGTAAAACTGAAAAGTTTTGAAACAGAAAAATTAAAAAATTCAAGTTGAAAAGTATTTCTAAGACTTAAGTTTGAAAATTTCTTAAATTTCAAAAAACAAAAAAATAATTTATTACAATTCTCAGATTTAAAATATATATTATAATATATGTCGACTGCTTAGATGCAGGACCTCGTAACCCACCATTTTTGAAAAAAGTGAGGTTTTTGCATTTGCTGGTAGTTTAGGTACTTCAGCAACCAGAAACTGCAAAAACCTGACTTTTTCAAAAAAGGTGGGTTACGAGGTTCTGCATCTAAGCAGTCGATATATACCTACTTTTAGAATTAAGAAAATCTAAACAAACTCGAAAAAATATTTTTTAAATTTCTAAAATAAAAAGCTTCGAAATAAAAAATAATCAATACTTAGGTAAGAATAATTTTTCTCAAGTTAATACGGTTCAACTTCAATTGTACGTACAACTGAACATTACAAATCAGCAAAAATTTAAAAATTAAAAAAAATTTCAATTCCAAAATTGGGTTGTTTTCAAGATAGAAAGAATTACAGAAAATGGAGAAAAAAATTCCAAATTTGAACTCGAATAAAATTCCTGAAACTAAAATATTTTCAAAAATTTCAAGAATAAAAATAAAAAAAAAAAATAATGTGAGAAATAAATAAATATTTTCGAACTTCAAAACTCATAAAAAATTTTTCAAGCCAAAAAAATATCAATTTCTAAAATTAAATGATTTTTAAAAACCAAAAAATTTGAAAATCAACTAAAGCAAAATTTGCAAAACTGAAAATTTTTGCAAAAGAAAAACGAAAAATTCAAGATATATAGAAGATAATTTCAAGATTGAATTTTATTCTTAAACTGCGAAAAAAAAAACAAGTAGGTATCTCTATCTATAATATACATTTTCAAATATGGAAAATCAAAGCTCAAACAAAAAAATATTTTAAAAATTTCCCAAATTAAAATCTTTGAAATTAGAAATTTAATAATTTGAAGATCATGAGAAAAAAATAAAAATAAAAGTTTGAGCAAAATTTTTCAAAAATTTTTGAATACGAAAAAAAAAATAAAAAAAACTTCAACTCAAACAGGTTGAAAATTTTCAAAAAAAAAAAATTGAAACTTCTTTCACATTTAAATCTCAAAAAAATACTATTTTCAAAGCAAAAGAATATAACCAAAAAACTCTAAATTTTAAAATTGGATGATTTTCAAAAAAGTAAGATTCCAAAAAATAAAAAATAAATAAATAAAAATAATTACAACATGAATTCGAATAAAATCAGTTAGGTTACTACATTCAAAATAAAAAAATTTCAGAAAAGAAGTAGTGTAAAAACTTTCCAGACTCAAAAACAGTTTTAAAATTTCTAAAAACAAAATATTACTTTTAAAATAAAATTGACAAATTTCGAAATCTTGACGATTAGACGATTTGAAAAGGAAACAAAGGAGTTGAAATACGAGTTGTAATGTCGCAATGTTTTTTTTTTTTTTTTTTTTTTTTTTAAATTAAAATTTTAAAAAAATTTTTTTAAAGATTTAAAAAAAAAGGGTTTTAAGTTTGCAATTTTTTTTTTTTTTTTTTTTTTTTTTTTTAAATTCCAAATCTTGAAAAAATTATTTTCAATGTTGAAAAAATGTCTGAATTTTCAAAATTGAGTGCTTTTTAAAAATTTAAAAATAAAATGTAAAATAACGTAAAAAAACAAAAAAAAAAAAAAACAAATAATATCTTTTAGGACATTGAATATTGTTCAAAAATTTTTGAAATGAAAAAAAAAATGAAGAAATTCCAAATAAAAGTAGAGTCGAAAAGTTTTGAAAATTCCCAATATTAAGAAATAAAACTCTGATTCTGCAAAAAAAAATACTTTCAAAAATTGAAAAATATTAAAACAAAAAAAATTCAAATTTTCAAAATTAGGTATTTTAAAAAATTTAAAATGAAAATAAAATATAAAATTTGCGAGATCGAGAAAAAGTTTTGAAAATGCCTAATATTAAGAAATAAAACTCTAATTCTGCAAAAAAAATACTTTCAAAAACTGAAAAATATTAAAACAAAAAAAAATAAAATTTCAAAATTGAACAGTTCCTAAAAATTTAAAATTCAAAAAAAATGAAATTCAAAATATATCGAGTAATGGCTTTAAAAAGTGGAAAAATGTAGAACTCAAAAAATTAATTAAAATCTAAAACTCTGTAATGTTTGAAAAAAAGAGAAAAAAATTGATAACGTAAAATTAAATGAAATCCTCAACATTGAAAAATTTCCAAAACAAAAAAAAAATCAACATGGAAATGTTCAGCACCTTCAAATTCCCCTTCAAGACACACCAAAAAACACCTCCCATAATCTGAGTCACGATAAAAAAATACAAATTTCGGTTGTCACAATCGCGAATTAAAATACCACATAGATGTGAAATAACAATACCATATTCGATAAATATCTACTCGTATTTCAAGTATTTACATATTCGTTACGAATCTCGAGTGATGACTCACCACAATAATCGAACCCATCCACTCGACAAGCAATTCGAATCCCATCCTGAACATCATCACTGTTGGAGCTGATCCCAGATGAAGATCTGTTCCCGTTCATTGATTGATCCAACCCTCGTATATTTTCATTTGGTCAATCCAGTTCAAAAATCCCCATACGAATCATATCAATGACACCATTGACGAATTACCATCATCGCTATTTAAATTTTAAACCATGACAAGGGTTAAATAAGAAGGGAATCGGAGACTGAATGAAACACCCTTCTCTACCTCTCGATTACAGTATATTTCATTATTTATTTCACATGACAAAAATAATACACAAATATATAAAAGAAAAAAAGAAAGGGAACCCTACCTCAAAAGGGAAAAAATAAGACGATTCTTATTACCTCGGGTTGGTCAAACCGCCACTTCTTTCAGCTCATACATCGTTATATAGAGGCGATCATTATACAATGATTACAAAAAAGTATAGAAAAAATATATACATATTAAACTCGATCCATTTTTCACATCACAAAACCTTATATCTGGCTTTACTACCGACATGATGCGAGGCTGTCGTCAATTTCAGTAATTCTTCCTTGATCAACCGGGTAATCTCGACTTTGGCCTTAGAGACGGATAATTCGTTGACACTCTCGATAGCCAGGTATAATTTACGATCACCGTCGACGGCGCTTTTACCAGGCGGATAATAGGTGCCTCGGACGGTGATACCGGCTTCGGAGTATTCGGCGATTTGAGCCAAAGCTTCCTGAAAAATTACGTAAATTATTAAATAGGAGTAGGGAAAAAAAGGGGAAATATGGCACGATAGTTCAAGCTGATTACAGACCTTGGACGTGACTCTCCATCTGGCTTGTTGTGGAAAATCGTTGATTTCCAGTTCTTCTTCGTATTTGTGGAACGTTTCCACTTCTTCCTCTTCTTCTTTATCTTCTTCTTCTTTCGGTTGATAATTCAATCGGTTATTTAATTTGGCTGCTAATTGTTCGGCCACCGTTTTGGCCTAAAAAATGAGGAAACTCGAGGTAGAAATTATTAATCGACGTAACGGATAATTTACATATGAAAACAGGTTGCAAATTTAAAATAACATACTTACCAGCTACTGCGAGGGTAATTACCGAATATGTACGAAGAAAATCACAATCGAAATTTAGCCACCGTTTCACTCGATTATCGCCGAGATTCGAAATAAAATCGTAAAATTAGCGTTAAAATCAGAAATCGTCATCAGCTTTTCACATGTTTCAAGGAATCGAAGATAATTCACCCACGAAGCCCGTTGATACGCCCATGACCCAGAAACCCACCGAAATTACCCAAACACGGAGCCATATCACAAGACTGACGAAAATAATTCAACGACGAAGCTCGCTGATACTCCCACGACCCAGAAACCCATCAAAATTACGCAAACGCGGCGCCATAACACGTTACTATTGAAAATAATTCAACGACGAAGCTCGCTGATAATCCCACGACCCAGAAACCCATCGAAATAACCCAAACACGGAGCCATATCACAAGACTGACGAAAATAATTCAACGACGATGCCCGTTGATACTCCCACGACCCAGAAACCCATTAAAATTACCCAAACACGGAGCCATATCACAAGATTGACGAAAATAATTCAACGACGAAGCTCGTTGATACTCCCACGACCCAGAAATCCATCGAAATTACCCAAACACGACGCCATATCGAAACACGACGAGTCATACTTGGAGAAAAACTCACCGTAATCAACGGCTGCGATCCACCACCTTTCATGATGGCTTCGGCAGTCTGTTGAGTGGCTGCTTTAGCATCAGGGCCCAGATTCTTCTGTATGTTAATCTTGGAAGCGAGTCGTTTGGGCAAATCTAATTTCTCCGTATTCATGGTAGCTCCGTTGGTAGGTTGAGTGGTCGCTGGGACTCCTTGGACTGTTGCGGTAGCTGCAGCCGATCCGTCGATCGGTGCCTTAATCTCCTTGACTATTCGTTTCGGTGCTAGCATACTTTCGATTTGTTGGTCGATGTCGCCTTCGATGTCTTCGTCGTCTGAGTCTTGCAAACCTGCAAGATGGTAAATTGATAGATGAGGAGAGTGCTACGAAACACGAGATTGAAACGTAAACGAAGAAATGCTCACCTAAGGCGACCTTTTGTACTTTTTTCTTTTCTTTCGCTAGCGCAGCTTCGGTTTCGTCAAATTTGAATCCTTTGCCGCTGAAACCGCCTCCAGTGTGTACCTTTTTACCTTCCTGACAAGGCATAAAATTAAATTGATTACGTTTTGAACGAAAATTTACGAAGGAAGAGAGGTGAAAAACTTACGGCAGCTTGTTTAGCTCTGTATCGAACCCACATAGTGTCCAATTCCGGTGGCACAGGAATATTGGAAAGCTCTAAAGCGCGTACAATGTCGCCGGAGAATCTTTCTTGTTCTTTGGTGATAAAGGTGTACGCGAATCCTTTATTGCCCGCTCGTCCGGTACGTCCGCATCGATGAACGTAGTCTTCGTAGTGATTCGGGCAGTCGTAATTCACCACGAGAATCATATGCTTGACGTCTAATCCACGAGCTGCGACAGAGGTCGCGATCTGAAACCAGAAAGAGTGAATGTAATACGCAATTTCATAATTTTTTATAAGCTTGCTCGATTTCTTCCCAAAAAAATTACGATAAAAGAGAGGTTTTTCTTCAAAAAAGTTGAAAAAAAAATTTATTCCAAAAAATTATCAAGAGATTTTTCACTTTACAAATATTTAGAAAATTTTCCATTCAAAAATAATTAATTGAGACTTTTTTTCCTTCGGAAAAAACTAATCCCCCCTCCCCCCAAATGATTTTTTTGATTTCGAAAAATCAAAAAAAAATTTGACAT
>FIZV01031896.1:0-11555 GCA_900050545.1 Trionymus perrisii | reverse complement strand
TCGTATTCAGCATATCAAAAAACCCCCGTATACCAAAATTCAGCTTTCCGCCCCATTTTTCCCTATGACCCTATTATTTGAGCTAATTCTCCTGGACTAATGATTCTTCCACAGCAATCGATACAGGTTTTGTTTTCATTTTTTCGACCTGTAAAAATTATTGAATTAGTTTTTATTTTACTTCATTCCAAATGTTTGAAAACTAAGAGCACTTAGGGTTCAAGTAAGAATGTCTGACGACGAAATCTTGGCCAAATTCTTTAATTTTGGAGAGAAGTATTTGGAAATTTTTCTCCCCAACTTCTAGAATGTAATCGTGTTCTGTTTGGAAAAATTTATTCGCCAATTTCTGAAGAATATCCTCAAAACTGGCGGTTGAAGGCATAATAATTAAGAAACATTTAGAAACAAAACAACGAAAACGAATCACTTTACTTTTTTAAAGCTGAATGAAAAATAAAACAGTTGAAAAAAGAAAACCACGAAACGAAACCACATCATAATTTATCCGCCATCGACCATGATAACGTGTGTTGTTGATAACAACTTAGAAAAAATTTTACACCGAGATTATCGAAAACGAATCGTTCGTGAACGGGTATCGAAGTGAGGGGCGAATAGCAACTCCCAACAGCAAGGCAAACGGTAAACCATGGCCTACGTAGTAGGCCATGGGGAAACTAAAACAGGCAACTGGCTCAAATCCAAAAGAAAATAATTATTTATGTTGTTTTACGTGTTATATTGTTGTCGTCGTCCAAGTTTTCATCTGAACTTCTGAAGCAATTTCAATTTGTAAGGGTCAAAGGGTTACAAAGTAGCGAAACAAGGTACCAAGGTACGCGAATAATCATACAAATTTTAAAAAAGAGTATGAGGTAATACCTTATCGTGTACAGAAGTACAGCTATCAAGTATTGATATTCACTATCGGTTATCGCGACACAAACATTAGGTAATTTCGATTCGGTGCCATACAGCGCAGCGTCGCGTCGCCGTTTTTCTGTTCGCCTTTCGCCTTTATACGTATTAAATTCATCATTCTCGATCGCGTTCTAGATCAAGTACGTGTAAAATGTTGAGAAATTTCGGTTGTATTCGCTACGAAAACTCGTCTCTTTCGCGTTGGTTATGCGGTATTGAAAAAAAGAAGTTGTCTACTTCAGCACGGGTAAGAGAACTGTATTTTTATTATTTTTCATTTTTTCCCGTTATCAGGTTATCTACTGATTCGGGCTATATCGTTTTTTAATTACTACTCAGGTATTAGAAATAATGGATCGTCGATAAATTGTAAATGAAATAAGTACACTTGATTATACTTACTTACGTAGGTACTTTATTTTGCACGTTTCTGCGCACTATTTTCTTGTTATTTATATTTATAAAGATTTAACTAAGTCCCCTCTCACACTCGCGCCATTGGCGCATCGAGAGGGATCAATCTGTTAGCCAAATACCAATAAACTATTATTGCTCACTCACTCACTCACTCGTCGTACCTCGTATCTATGTACTAGTATGTAGATGTACATACCTGTAGGTGTAATTCTTTCTTCTTTTTTGGTAGAAAAATGTTAAGGTTGCGGTGTGTGGAGCCAGCGGTGGCATCGGTCAACCCTTGTCTCTGTTGCTGAAGCAATCTCCGTTGGTTACGCAGTTATCGTTGTACGATATTGTCAATACTCCGGGCGTAGCGGCCGATATTAGCCATATCAATACTAATGCCAAAGTTAAAGCTTTCAACGGTGCCGATCAGTTACCGGTAACGTATTTGTCGTCATACGACCTTCCGCCTGTTACTCTTCTCTTACGCCTGCCTGTACAGTGTACAGCGACTATGCTGTAATACGCGCCGTAATAACGATGGCGTACGCTCCCATTTGTCTAGGACGCGGTTAAAGGAGTGGACATAGTGATAATACCTGCCGGCGTACCCAGAAAGCCTGGTATGAGTCGCGACGATTTGTTCAATACAAACGCTTCCATAGTAAGAGATCTAGTACAAGCTGTCGGCCAAAATTCGCCTAAAGCGCTCATCGGCATCATCTCGAATCCGGTACGTTACGTTACGTTGCGTTTTGCGGTTTTCGCTTATACCTACCGGCTATTGCCTACGTCTACGTTACGTACCTAGACCTACGTACCTACCTACCTACGTAGGCGTGGCATGGTACTCGATATGTAGCCTACAACTGGTACGAACCTGAAGAGTAGTACAGTACATTATCTACGTTACTTATATCATCGTTGCTTCTCGACGATTTCATGCGTAGGTCAACAGTACGGTGCCGATTGCGGCGGAAACTTTGAAAAAATTAAACGTATACGATCCGAAAAGATTGTTCGGCGTTACGACTTTGGATATCGTGCGAGCCAACGCGTTCGTCGCCGAAGCCAAGGTCTGTATTATTGCGTTACAATAGCGCGACGCGCGACCATACGAACGTGGTTTAAGAGCACCGCTCTGTCGTCGTCGCCGTCGCCGTCGTTGTCGTCTTTTTTCCACCTTTCCTAGTTATGGCGTATCTATAGTACATATGTGCGCCTTTGTTCTGCTGATAGAATTTGGACGCGACGACGGTAAACGTGCCGGTGATCGGTGGTCATTCGGGCGTCACCATAATTCCGTTGATTTCGCAAGCTAAACCGAATGCTTCATTCCCAGCTAACGAATTGGAAGCGCTCACTCAGAGGATACAAGTACGTTTTGTGTTGTTTACGCGCGTGTCTACGCTATCGTATAGTACTCTTACAGTTTTCTCCGGCACGGCATCGCGCCACCTTGCAACGAATACACGTCGCTTCGCGTCGCGTTGCTTCGTATGTGATGTCGATTGCATGTGTACGTGCGTGCCTGCCTGCGATTGTATTCGTTATCGGTGCCTATATATGACTAATTGTTTTATGAGATGCGCGTGTGCGAGACCGAAACGACGAGCATGATTAAGGACGCGACGCGACGCATTGGTCAACTTGCTTTCTAAACATTTGTCACGTGTACACTGTACAGCTGTATAGCCGTCAAGTTGTCGTGACGTCGTGAGTCGGTGTCTTCAGGATTGGCTTGGTGTTACTTACTACCGAGACACTGTCTCGTCTCCGTCTCGTACGTTACGTACGAATACGATTGTACGAGTACGAATACCAAGTACCTCTACCTATGTACAAGATGATACCGAAGCTGCCGTCTATTAGTCGATCAAATTTGAATGCGTTTCTTTTGTACTGTATTACGTAGAGCGAAATCGATTCGTTTTGAAATTGCGCCTTAAAATTAGTCGTCTTTACGCGTAACGTAAAACATGTACGAATGTACGACGCGACGCGACGTAGCCGCCATCATTTCGGAGCAGCAGAAATGAGTAGTGCTGAAAATACGAATAATATCGGTTTTACTACGGGTAATAAGGTTACGTTCACATGATACAACCGACCGACCGGCGATTTACCATTTTGCAACCTTGTAACGCCCTAGCGCGGCGCGGCGCGCCCTCTAGTACTGTATGTGTATTCCCCTCACCATATGCGATCGCTTGTACTGACTCGTTAAAACGCCAAGTTACCTACCTCATTCCCTAAAAAAAATCAATTATCCGACGAGCGATTTTAAATACGATACGAGTAAGTACTGTTACGAGGCGATTTCGCCTCGAAACTAGGTAAATATTCTAAATGTAACAAAAATCAAACCTAACGTTAGTGGATGGTAATCCGATACGAAATCTCCTGGAAATTAGGAAATTGAACATTTTTAAAGGAAATGGTCGTATTACAAATTTAGATTCGATTAACGAAAAGACTCAGCTCGCCGGATACCCGTCTAGCTGATATCAGCAAATTTATAATTTCGAGAATTATTGGAAAAGAAGGGGAAGCCGAAAAGCAGTGGCATATGTCTCGAGTGAAAAGAAAAATCATTGTACTGGTTAGAGTTTTTCCGAAACCATCTATCGTTTTCCACTGGAATAAAAAGTCGTCGCGAAAAAAAAAAAAAATTGTTTTTCTTTTCATCCGTAAAACCGAGTCACCGAATTATCGAGTCGTCGATTTAGTCCGAGTTGGGACTTGGTGTCATTTTAGATTTTCGGAGCGATTCAAAACCGTGTCACAGTACGTATTCTGAAATGTACTCCTTCTACGTAATTTGGGATCGCTCGCTTGGTTCAGCGGGACTTGGGTGCAGCTGCGACTGCGACTGCGAGTATTTTACGTAAGCGCAGCGGGTAAAATACGAGTTAGCTTGTGTAGGTTAGGTAAATAAGACGTGTAAGTATCGGCGGCTGCGCAAACGGTTGCGATCGTACAAGTTATAGGTACGGGCACGTGTGTATGCCTATGCATAGTCGTGTATGTACGATGTACGGATGTAATGCGCGTATTTAGTTTACTGATGGTCGTCTTTGTATCCATACTAGGAAGCCGGAACAGAAGTGGTGAAAGCCAAAGCGGGAACCGGATCGGCGACGTTGTCCATGGCTTACGCCGGAGCTAGATTTGCTGTTTCGTTGTGCCGGGCTCTGAATGGAGAACCGAACGTTATCGAATGTTCCTACGTCGAATCGAACGTCACCGATGCTAGATTTTTTTCGACGCCCATTTTATTGGGGGTACGTGCCAATACGAGTAATACTTAGTATCATACTGCAATAGGCGCCGCGCCGCGCCGCGCCCGCGAGTACGTACTACGTATTTGGTGTTACTTTTTTGGCCCAAATTGCGACGCGGCGTCATTTGATTTCTTCGCAGTTCGCACCTACTAGATTGGCGCACGCGGTCCATCCATCTTAATGACGGATACGATAAGACGGTACCGGGTTGCAGCAAGGTAGGTAGGGCACAAGAATTTTAGGTAGGCAATTAGGGCTCGGCCGCTCACCATAGAATAACGACTGATGGCAAGTGCTAACCTATACGTACATAACTGATAACGAGCAACACGGCAACGAGCAACTGATTTTTTTAATGCTATAAATCAACAGTAGACAAATTTTACGAGGTGAAATGAAAAAATCTTTCAACATTTTGAAAGAGAAAAGAACGACGACAAGTTGCTTGAATTTGAATTCAGGCAACAGAATCGAAAAAGCTTGATTTTGTTGCTAGTTGCTGGCTATGGCTTGTTGCCATGCCGAGTTGCTCGTTATGTAGGTTAGCGAGTCGCCAGAAGTGAACAGGTGTACCTGACACGAGTTCAAAATGAAACTCGATCTGCTTCTGGTATCGTTTTAATCCCGATATTTGATGTTTATGTATTCGATAATAAGTGAATTGGAAGGGAAAACATTTCACCGGTAAAACGGATATTTATTTCCAAAAGCAGACTCAGGTTAGTTCATTAACCTCGCCGCGGAGCGGAGCGGAGCGCCGCGCCGCGCCGCTCCTCATCCATCCCATCATAAAACAGGCTTACATTAGAATAAGACGTTAGAACATGATAGCGGATAATAATAGGTTCGATATCGGTATCACTTTTGAGAAACCAGATAAAAATGTGGATGAACGATTGCTCGAAAGTCGAAAAAGTGGATGGTATCTGATATTATCATGTATCACCTTTCGTAAAATCGATAGGCCCCGATATACCGTCGTTTATCGTAATCGTTTCGAACTGTGGTACACCGTGCACCTAGCTGCAGTCATGTTCTCAAGAAATATCTCGAGGGGGGCTCAATAAATTTGGCCAATTCATGAACTTAATGAAACAATGAAAAACCGCAGCGTAGCCAGGCAATCATCGTAGTGGATTGGGGGGGGAGAGTATTTTCAAAAAAAAAAATCATTATATGAGATTGAAAAACATGTTTATTATGTTGTCAAAATAAGTAAAAGTATTGTGCCCGAGCGAAGCGAGGGCGAAAATTTTCGCAAAAAAAAACCATTTAAAAGCTGAAATTTCATCATTTTTTCAACTTTTTCATCATAAAAGGGATGGTAATAAAAAAAATGGTCTATTATTTTGATCCCTCGAGAAAGGGCTGAGCCCACCAACTTTTCCGCCTAAATTCTTGAGGGGCTCCCCGAGCCCCCAATGGGAACATCCCTGCCTAGCAGACCTACGTATGTACCTACTACCTACCTGCCTACCTATGACCGCCCGCATGGCCTCGTACAGGGTGGAACGCTTTCAATCGCCTATAACGAGTGATACCTTAATGTAATAAATAACGTTGTTACACGAGTTCGATATGCTAAGAATCTGTTTGTTTGTTTGTCTGTTTGTTTTCAATGGCAGAAAAACGGCGTCGAGAGTAACCTGGGCCTTGGTAAGCTGTCCGCTTACGAACAGCAACTGTTGAAAGCTGCTCTTCCCGAGTTGCAGAAAAACATACAGAAAGGCGTGGATTTCGTCAACAAATAGGAATACTTATTTAGAATTTCTCTTCTCTTCTCTTCTCGTTTTGTTTGTTTGTTTGTTTTTTGTTTTCTTCAACTACCTACTCGTATTTACGCATAGGTCTACTCGTATCGTATCGTATCGTAACGTAACGTAATGTATTTATGTAGTACCTTTACTCCTCTGCTACCTACGTAATGGTCGATGTAAATTTAGATAATTATTTATCGATTCGCCGCGTACGCGGGTTACTACCTACACCTAGTACCTAGACCTACCTATACTTATTACCTATACCTACGTTATCGCGCGAGCCAATCTATTCGCCATTACCGTACGTGTATTTGTGTCTGTCTTGGACTTTAATTGTGATTTTCGTACAGTATTGTTTATTAATTTAATATAGTAATCGCTAATTACCCATTAGCTACGTAGAATAGCGCGTATTTTCGGGCAGTTTTGATATTGATATTGTATGTATTAGGTACATCTCGCGTCACGACGTGACGCGACGCGTCCAAGGACAGAAAGACTGTATTCACTTTTATCATCCATTTCTCTATCAATATTCGATATTCGCCTCTGTTGCAACGCGACGCGTTTACATCACCATCAAGTAGGTACCTTACCTACGTATCTTTCTTCCTTCGAGTAACGATGCGAGGGGAGGCTTAGGCGTGGCGTGGCGTGGCGTGCATTGCGTGTACGCGTAGTTAGCTTGACAAAAAGTCAGTAGTGAAACGCAACGCATCGCCTATCAGCGGACCGCTAATTCATTTCCATTTTTCTCTTTATCCATCATCGGTTATCCATATTTTTTCAAGAATAAATACATACCTACGTACATTACCGAATGAAATGCCGTACTTGTTTCGTTTTATTTTCATTTTTCTACGTGAAAAATGAAGTAGTCGAGCGCGTCTTGTTTACCGCCTACAGCCTTCAGTCTACCTAATGAACAACCGATAAGCGGAGCATTTGGCGTTCATTTGATAGACTGTAGACAGCGCCCGGCCCTTATTTCCTCACTTTTCGTTTTTTCTCTGTACCCAGTTATCGCTAGTTGAATTTCTACTCAACTTGCTCGCGTATCGCGTAAATACCTAGCATCTCTCCAGTCTCCACCTACGCACCTCTACCTAGGTACCTTTTAAGCGTAGATAAACGACGTATGCATATTGCAAACAGGTACACACACACACACACACACACAGCGCTCGGAATAACCAATAAATCGAATTACAGTAATACGATACGAATTCGAAAATAACGATAACGCAATTCGAACAAACGATCTGTAATTTTAGGACGAGTCTCGGCTTAAAAATAAAAACAAAAAATTGTCAAGCTACATAGGTCCGTAGATATATACAGTAACATATACAACATTATGCAGTCGGTCGACGTATTCGTAGCGCACACTCACTCACGACGTTTACGACTGAAAAAGACTGCAACAACGAAAAGACGAAAAATATCACCGCATGTACCGGCTGGCGTAATTTCATTAGCATTGCGGCGACGCCTAGAAGTCAGTCATTTATCGTTCTAAGCTAACCTAAACTAAACTAATCTAATCAGACCAATGGTAAACTCATCCGGGATACTCGTCGTAGGTGTTGTTTTCATTTTCAAAACAGCGGATGACATGGACAAGAGTAGCGCGCCAGCGCAGCGTGGTATGGTTTAGCGTGGCGCAGCGCAGCGCGATCAGAGTAGGTAGGTTTGGTCTCGGTACGGTGCGAGTCTCTCGAATTTCGTGGTGTCAAACTCGACTCAAGTGCAGACCTTTAGATAAGAGAACGGCATGATCGGTGATTAGTTACAGCCGTTGCCACCGACGATGAGCATAATGCCAGGCTCGTCGCGAACGCAATTCATTTGATGCATAGACCAATCCTTTTTCTGGCAAAACGTAGAGCAGTACGGCGTTCTTCGGCAGAGCGAGCATTCGGCGTACGCTTCGCGGTTACAGTTGGCGCACTGAAACATAAGCGTATCGACGACGTGAAATTAGGTGGCTCTAGCCGCAAGGGCGGTGGCGTGAATAACTAACTAACTGAGTAACGAACGAACGAACAAACGAACGTACGTACGTACGTACGTACCTTTTTCACGTCCGTATTGCCGGTTCGTGGTTGAAGACTGATATTTGCCACCGTGTCCTCGACGCTGATGTTAGTTTCGAAATTCGACCTGTAAAAATTGTAAACGCGGCACTTGGATCAGCGAAATACGAAGTAGAATATAATTTAAAAAGGCGGTACGATTACGACTAACCCGTCCATTTTATCGTCTTTTTCGTCGCGTAGTATTCCGCTTTCCAATTGCCATCTGATTTCGGCGCTTTTCACCATTCCTCGCATTTGGTGAGCTAGTTTGAACATTTTGGCCGACATCTAGAGTCGAGCGCGACATAAAACAAAAGAAAGAAAAGTCGTTCGTTAGTAGTTTTCAATATTTGCGATCGCCACACTCGAAGCCGAACCGAGGCGGCGGAAATGGACGACGTCGAATGTCGAATGGCACGTACGTCGTTCAATCTTCTGAATAAATCACTCAAGTCTTCGGAATCTGAAACGTTTCCGGACGACGATATAGTTCCGTTTACGTTGGTTACGGAAAGGTGAGCGGCGGCGGCGGCGGTAGCGGTGCCGACGCCGCCAGTCGTAGCACCCGCGGCAACGGTAGCTGCGCTCGCCGTAGATAACGCGGTTTGATTTTCAACGTTATCGATCGAATTGATCGACCAATTGTCTTCCTTGTATTCTGAAGCGTACATAAAAATGGCAAATCGTAAACGTACAAACAGGTCAAAGCGAAACGTACACGAATGTAATGTACGTTAACGTATGTAGATTAAAACACATACCTGAACCGGAATCGCTTTCTTCTCCGTTACTTATTCCTTCGCCCCCCGACGAAGTTTTGCTTTTTTTCTTTAAACGTCGCTTCGATCTTTTGCGACGTTTGTACGGCGTAAACAGCCGAATCGGACCCGCCTGCAGCGACAACAAAACACGTAATACCGTAACGGTTACTTTCCCAAGTAGATATGTACTTGACCTAGTAATAACTTGGTAGATATCGTAAATACGATGAATCGCTGAATCGCTTACCGCTGCAACGTCGTCGCAACACGTGCTACAGGTACAACTCGTTGCGTGAGGAATGAGAATTCTTTCGTCGATCAAGCTTTGTAAACTTCTTCCGCCGAACCTGAGAGAGAGAGAAAGAAAGAAAGAAAACAGACCAAAATTATACGAGTGGCGCGGCGCGGCGCGGCGCAGCGTGCCTTTTATTATGGAAGCGGCGCGGCGCGGCGTACTTACTTACCTGATACTTCGCTTCCAATCTTTGCTGGACGCTCTGCCGCATACTGCTTCGAATTCGCTCGGCGTATACCACTGATTATTGAGCTTGATACATCGACCCCTTCCTCCGGAACCAAATCTTCCTTTATGCAGTTCGGCGTTGGTATTCTGTTGGCAAAATGTCAAATCTAGGCGGTTAATATCGCAAACAGGCCGCCTTCGAACGCTGCCTGTGCCTGTATCGGTATCGAGGCCTCTGTAGGTAAGGCAGATAAGTTAAGGTACTTGTACTTACCTTACATCTAACGTGCAGAACTGGTAAACTCGCCGCTTTCGTATAGCTATACGTACTCTTTTCGATAGTATTTTGATCGGCCGAGTCGTCTATAACTTTGTTTCCATTTTGAATGACTATATGCGTAGCGTTCAGTTCACCGCCCTGTCAACGAGGAGAATAAGTACGAACACACGAATGGGTAAAACGAAAATGATAAAACGACGACGTCGACGTCGACACGTACTTCGGTTTGCACCAGCGTATGCCATGTTTCTGCGCTTTTCACGTTTGCGGTGCCGCAATTGTTATCCACGCAGAGAAATTCTCCTCCAGCGGCGATCTGTAACAGACGAACGAAACTACGCGTAAATACATACGTCGTGTTTAATTTTAATCGGATTTACCTACGAAAGCGAGTACAGTACAGCACAGTACAGTACATTAGACGTAAACCATCGGATGTACCACCTAGCTACGCTATAGGTATTGGCGCAGAACTTGCGTAACGTAACGTTGTAGTAATACGCCATGTAGCGGAATGTAAGTACTAGATAGGTAGAGGTGCATTATTATTATTTTATGATGTACATATAAAAGAAGATACCGAACTTGGCGTGTCTTACTTGTAATTGATCCGATGTGACAATGTTGAACGTTTCTCCAGTACCAACGTTAATTAGGGACCCGACTGGTATTGTGGAAACCGGCACCGCTTCGACATCCACCGCCGTCACTCGTACAGGTACATTTTTTTGATCTTCGGAAATCATATTTTCATTATTGTCGGCCTCGTTCGTATGAGATTCGGACATGTCCGGTATCACGACATTTTCCGAAGTTTCCGAAACCATTTTCGATCATTCGCGGCTTCGTCTTTATTCTTCATTCATTCACTGACACTGTCGTGTCGTTTACGAGTACAATGTCACTTTCGTATTTGTGGAGTCCCCGTACATAGAACGTCTGTATTTATTTTGCTTTGAAAGCACTCGGCAACGGTGACAAATAAAATAATCAACTCTGGTCTAGTCTAAGAACGACAAGTACAACGCTATCAAGCTATCATCATCATCGTTGGTCGAAGGGGGAAAGGTGAAGGGTGATGGTGATGGGATGGTGAACGCGTTTTTTCAATATGGCGTCGTTCAGTTCACGTTCTACCTCTACGTTCAGTTCAGTAGCCACCTTAATTTTCTTTTGTCAATTCGGTTTTTCCTGTTTTCTCATTTCTGCAAATAAGATGGCAATAAAGACGGGAATCGCAAGATGGCAAAATATATATATATATAAAAGCTAAACGAATCATTTGCCTGCGATTTAAAAAGTTAAAACCCAGAAAAACCCCGATAAGGTGCGGATAAGGTGAAGCCTGATGCCTGATGCGGACGCGGTGAACATTTCAGATTTCGAGTTCGGACGTTCGGATTCGTAGTTTAGAGTAGAGGGGTTTCGAATTCGGTTAAGGCAGTTACAGGGCTGGTTAGCTTATTGCATGCTAAGGCTAATGGCTAAAGCTATCAAAAGCTTGCTCATTGGCTAAAGCTAAAGCTATCGGCTAACTGGGTGGTCATTGGCTAGCTATCGGCTAATTTTTTAGACATGCAAGTGGCATATCAAAATACTCCTC
>FIZV01031892.1:0-11311 GCA_900050545.1 Trionymus perrisii | reverse complement strand
AAAAATTATTTCAACATTTTTATTTTGAAAACTTAGCATAATTAGTTGCAATATTTTCAAAAATTGTAAAATTTTCAAAAATTATGGATTTTTAAAAATCATAATTTTTTTTAAATTGTCAAATTCTTAAAAATTGTAATTTTTTCAAAACATGACAAATTTTAGAAAATTATCAAATTCTTAAAAATTGCACATTTTTCCAAAATTATCGGTTTTCTCAAAATTGCTGGATTTGTTGAATTTCTCTATTCACAAAAATCATTAATTTTACAAAAATTACGGAATATTTAAAAATCATCATTAAAAAAAAATTGTCATTTCCTCAAAAAATGTAAAATTTAAAAAAAATGATTGGATTTTTAATAACATGAAAATTTTTAAAAACTGAAATATTTAAAAAAAATTTATTGAATTTTTAAAAATGGCAAAACTTTTTAAATAATAATCGATAAAAAAATGAGAATTACATTACTTTTTTAGATTTAAAAAAAAATCAATTTTAACATCAAATGAATGAGCTGCCAAATTTTGAAAATTCATGAATTTTGTAAATTTTGAAGACTTAACTCCATTTTAACAAGTTATCAATTTTGTTAAATTATTAAAATTAATCAAACCTTGGAAATTCGATTTTCAAAATGTTATGAAAATTTTAATGAACCAATTTTAAAAATTGGTCTAACCAAAAAAAGACTATAATAAATTTATAAATAGCGAAATTGAAAAAATTAGTTAAACTATGAGAATTTTTCTCTTTTAGTTTTTTTAAAAATTTAGTCAAAGTTTTTCTTCAAAATGACACTTTAAATTTTTTGAAAATTTTTGAAATTAAAAAATTACCGAATTTTGAGGGCTTGCCAGTTTGTAAAATTCGATTCACTCGCTTCATTTCAAAAAGTTACTTGACAATTTTCTCAAGTTATAAAAATTTATGAAACTTTGAGAATTCTAAATTATTTTCAAATTATGAAAATTAAGAAATTCGGCCAAACTTCGAAAATTAATCTTTTTTAGTTTTTTGAAAATGCACTCGAATTTCTTTTAAAAATTATTAAGATTAAAAAATTTGTCAAACTTTGATCTAATTTTAAAAATTTATTAAAATTCCAAAATAGCAAAATTTTAAAAGCTTATTACATGTAAAAAGTTTTAAAATTGTAAAAATTTAAGTACCCCTTTGAAAATTGAATTTTTAAATTAAAAAAAACACACACACTTTAGCTGAATTTTAAAAATAGGCCAGGCTTTAGGTAATCTGATTTCGAAAATTATTCAAATTTAAGTTACCTAGTTTGGAAATTTATGAAATTTGAGAAGTATATACCAGATTGCAAATATTTTCTGCATTACAAAATTTTACATAAAAATCGTAAAAATTTTCTAAACTTTGGAAATGAATATTTTACGGAAATTTTGATAAATTTTTTCATATAATAATTCCAATTTGTGATTTAAAATTACGTGATTTTCAATTTTTTCTTCAAGATTACTCAGTATCAAAAAAGCGCAAAGAAGTTAGAAAATTAATTGATAAAACATTAAATGATTTATTAGTACCCCCCTATAATGATATCTTACCATTAAACATTTAATCGATCGACATTTTAATATTCAACCTCAATGAGATTAATCTTGGTCAATTCCCGTTTAGTTATTTACCAAGCTACCGTAATCCATGTTGAATAATATATAATCCAGCGCGTGGTACAGTTTTTATTTAGGTATTTTTTTTATTTTGGCGCGTTTGAAATTAGCAATCACCTCTAAGCTATAGATTTGATGGTTGGAAAGTTAATTAATTAGGTGGCCAGTCTCGAAATATAATTACAAATCATCGTATAAACTATGCACAGTCCGATTAAAATATTTCTGTTTACGTTATGCCAATATACGAGTACTATGGAATTGCAATCATCGCGGACAAACGAAAAATCCGACCAGTGGTGTCCATCAAATTACACCTCCTATTCCATTTACCTGCGAGCCATTTCACTGTCACTGTACAATAAATCCATAAATAGTAACCTGTGGGGATACGTTTTTTTTATCACGTCGAGTTCTTGGTCGTCGTACTTTAGACTAAATGTAATGCCATTTTTTCTTATTTTAATAGCAGTTTTAAAAGTTCTCACAAAATAAGACACAATACCTTTACCTTAAATGGGTAATAATGAAAGTAAACACTAAACAGCGTAGAAGCACGTACTGTATTGTAAATGCTGCTCATACCTAAGAGAACCGTTGCTTTTCCAGACGTGGTTACATGGTTACATGGTTATTGCATGTTACTCTCGATCATGTAGATATTTGTCAAAGATAGGTACTCAAACTGTGCGGTGGGTGGATAGATGGTATGTTTTTTGAGCCGATGATTTATGATGTTTTAAATTGAATTTTTTCGTCTATTGAGAGGATTATAGGTTATGTAGTTGACCAATGTTTGGTATTTCGTCAAAGATCCATTTTGAAAAATCAAATACATTCTAATCGAGTTAATAAAAACAAACAAATGATTGGTGAAATTATCTCAGAATTACTGATGAAGAAGAACGTTAATCATGGGTTATGAGAGCTAAAAGCATGAAAATGACGATTTAGCTCGAATTTCAAAAGTAGACAAGACTTTTGATGAGTGTAAAGAATGTAAAATCAGAATATGGTAGCAGAGCAGTGGTTTTCAAAAGTATGATTTTATTCGAATTTTGATTTTTTTAATAAAGTGTACCATAATACTACAACTTTTTTTAGCGAGACTGTATGAGAATGCCATCTATCGTGATAAAGTAAAAGTAGGTTGGTCACTTAATATGTTATTGTAGTTGCAGATTTACTCTTTGAAGGCATCTGGTGGCAACTATTTGTTTGATTTTTACCATGTTTTTTAACAGAATTTTTTCCACAGAAAAATAATACGAGTAACAAGTAATGAGCAAATAAAGTATTTATAAAATTTATACTACACACAATAAAATTTTCAAATTATAATTAAACACAATAAATCCATGCTAAATGGCAAAATCCGATTTAAAAAATTTCCAACTTGAATCATTATTCTAAATGTTGGCTTTTCTTCTAATGCTAAGTTTCCATTATTTGGGCTGCTTTTCCTCTAATAAACTTGGGGTAAATTTTATCCATTAATTTTTTGAACAGGGTCATATTTTCAGAAGGTTTTAAATCCAAAATATCTTCAGGTAATCTGAGGAAAAAACGAATTGATATTAAACCTTATTACTCTGGGTAATCGATGATGTAAGATCGTAGATATGAAGAAAATAATTTGAGGTCAAGGAGAAATCTTTAAATTTTGAAGGGTTCGAATTTTATAACCTAGAGACATGTTTTCCAATGTATAGACCTTGAATAGAATTGTCCTGTGAAAAGTGTCTTCAATGAAGAGACTACACCACTTGTTGGAGAAATTTTCCAAGTATAAATAAGTTCAGAAATTTCAAAATGACAAACTATAACTGTTTGTGGCTTTCAAAATATGCTTAATGAAGTGAAAACTCACTTTTCATCCGGTTCTGTTGTAATTTCCGCAGTCGTAGTTTGGACAGTATAATTCACAGCATTTGTACTAGAGTTTGACAATTGCGTAGTCGTGTTACCTGAATTACTGGATGGATGAATTATACAAACCAAGATATTCGCTTTGGTGCATCCCTGAAATCTACTCCAAGGCGATTGACTTCCAAAGTTATTGTAAAAAAAATTGAAAAGTAAGAAACTGCTAAATGCAAGAAACAAAAGACTGCAAAATGATGCCATTTCGATATAAACCTCTCAAAAGTACATGTATTATAAAAATTGAAAATTAGAATCACTTTTCATCACAAAGATGTTCTAAAATATAGCTACCTATCAATTTGGTGAATCGATAAGCTAAATTAGATATCTATTACATCTAATCTTTCATTTTCTCGGTTGTTATTGATTTTACAGTCTTGATGAATTAATTTTGAGTTTAGAAAATGATTTTGAGATTAAGAGTAAATATTTTGTAGGCTTTTTAAGAAGAAGGCGAAGAGGTCAGATGTCGATATCTCATTTATTAGGGAATGATCCGGATACTGCAGCAATCATCGTTTCAATTATCGTAATTTTTCATCTTCGTTTCTCAGTATCGAAATTAATAAATTCTAATTGTAAAAGCTTCATTTTACAAAATGTATTCTGTGTTTTGAAATTACATTTCATGTTTGCAATTTTCTGTGTTCCTCTTTGGGGCACATTTTCCACAGTGGCCTCACGAAGCGACGTTTATGGAAGGGTGAGACCATTTCCCCACTGATTTTCCCTTACTTAGTCTCTTTCGAAATTTCCCCAATTACTCAAATTTTTGCCAAACTTCCCAATTCTGCCTGAATTCCCAACGTTTTCCCAAAACTTCCATAAGTTGGAGGGTGTAAGACCTTCCTGGTCATCACATCTCTGATTTTCTTTTCAGAATTTGGTTCCTGGGTTTTCCTCAAATCATTTACAACTACACTTCCTGTGGATAAGAAATTAAAAAACGTGAAATTTATATGAAAAATGATAATATATTTAAAGAAGTCATTTTAAAAACTCGATTTATTTCGTAGATTTATAAATTTTATATAAAATATATATAAAAAAATGTATAATAATACAAAATTAATGGGAATCTTACATAAGAGAGAAAAAAAAAGTACAAAATTACAAAAAAGTTATATAATGAGCATAGCACACGACACTTGGAATATACTTTGTTTCGGGAGAATGATAAGTAATGGGAACTATTTTGTCAGATGGATTTATATAGATGGTGAATTTTGAACTATTTCATGAGCAATTTACTACAATAGAATCCAGAGATCATTTTGTGAGTACAAATCAAAAAAAGGGGTATATTTTCTTATTCCTAATTAGTACCGTTCGCATATTCGCACATGGCCATTATTTCAGTCGGAAAATGTGTTAGGTATAATTTGGTAACCATTGTACAGCAAGAGTTAGGATGAAAGTTGGCGTATGTTCTATTGCAGTGGAATTATCGGTAGTAAGAAGAGTATCCGTGTTGGTAGACTGGAGTTTCGGGGTGGACGGCGTGTCCGCTCTTGTGTACGACTGCGTTGAAGCCATTGTGGTCATCGGCGGTGTAGGTGACTTTTCTGGTCGTGCCGTCTGGTTCGACTAAGCTGTATTCACCTTTGACCACATCTCCGTCGCGTTGTTCCCATTGGTCTTTTACGTCACCGGTGTGGTAGTCTTTGACTCCGTAGTTGAACGAGTATTTCGGTGGAGCCTGTAAAATAAACAAAATTTTATTATTTTTGTTTCAGTTGGATATTCGTATGTGCCAATGAAGATTTTAACGCTGGTTATTGGAAATTCAAGATGACTCATTATGGTAAGTTTATTGATTTCTTTTGGCAATTGAACGGGGGGAATTAATATTGTCTTTGTTGAAAAGGTTTTGCCAGTCAACTATCCTTCGTAATAATGAAAGCCAATATCAATGGTCTGGACCCTTGGATGGTGTAACAGTTGAAAAAATAATGAAATTTCAGCTTTTAAATGCCTTTTTTTTGCAAAAATTTTCACCCCCGCCGCACTCTGGCATCATATTTGTGCTGTATATTTTTTTTCGCAAGATCCCTTCCCTCTAGAATGACTTATTTCTCAATATGTCAAATAAGTTGCCTAATCGAAGTCCAATAGTACTGGGTCGCGGTTTGAAAAGCCTTCAAAATATGCAACCAAATCGACACGAATGTGTTTGGAATTGCATACGTTGATCATACAAGGCGAAATAAAATCGAAAATTTCCGCCATTTCGTAATCCAATTCCAATATCTCACGTTATTAAAAAGTATACAAGGTGGAAAAAACTCGCTCTTGAACTTTTTACCCAGGCTGATTAGCAGTCAACGTATTACGCATGATTAAGGCTGGGAAATTAAAATATGCAAAAAGCGAAGAATTTCGTAACTTCATTGTTGGTTTTCAAAACGAGCCAGACGACCAACCAGTTGGTATGAGATTTTTCACACTGATACAATTTACGACTACTTTAAACAATCGTAATGGCTCGCCGTGCACTATTATTAACATTATCTCAGCTTTTTGAATGCTGTAATTATTGTATAGAATACGAATGAATCGGTTCGTTCTTACTCTAATTGTCCGAAACGTTCCGTTCGCTTTTTTCAAACATTACATAACTTTCAAGCCGAGCCAGGAAATTACGTTGGCGAAAAATTGCGCCAATATTTTTCTAAAACTTGACCGACAATTTTCGCCATGTATTCGATATTCTATCGAGACCACGTTCGCGCATCTTTATATCCAAACAAGTGTAGAAATTTTTTCATCTCTGCTATTTTTTTCTCTGTTCGTCGAATTATGCAATGTGAACTTGACGTTGTATGGGGCGGTCATTATCAGTATGAAAGTCGTTTCTAAGTATGGTAATGGACAGTGATGATTTTCTACCAGATCCAGCCGTACTTTGATTTTCTCTAGAGCTATTTTTACGATCGGCTCGTACCTAGAATTCATGATAACGATTTCATGTCGCATATTGGAATTCACGTCGTAACTTTGTTTTTAACCTTTTGAGGATTTTGTTTCTCTTTCTCTGTCTCTCTGTTTCTCTCGCATACGTGTTTATGTAATTTTTCATTTCGTCTTTCTCTACCACTACGCGGTGGTCGTGAATGTGGTTTGAGATGGTACTGGTTTTTATAATACCGTTTAACCGCCAATGTCAGTCGAATTAATTAATTACACGATGAAGTTATGAATGAGTTCGGAGCAATAATGAATGAAATTTTTTAAAGAATGTTTGTTTTTTGATTTCTCGGATTTGGTGAAAAAATTACATTATTTATGAGGTGGAAGGGTGAAGGGGTTGCTGAGTTGTGAAAATATCGAATTTTTGATTAGGTACCTACTCGATAATTTTTCTTTAAAAATTTGGAAAGGAATTTCAGTGTTGGTTTTATTGTAAAAAAAAAAAAAAGTATTTCGTTTAAAAAATTAAGATGTGTTCTGGGCTATTTGATTTTTATAAAAGTTTCACTCCAAATTTAGTTATTTTAAGGTACTATAATTCATATTATTCATTTTCTCTTTAAAATATATATTCATTTCCCGAAATAGAACACGGAAAATGGATAAATGAAAATCAGTTGAATTAAGAACAATTTGAACACTCAGTTTCGAATGATTTAAATTAAATGAGAAAAGAGGTACTTACATATCAAAAATTAAACTAAAATTCGTAAATTTCCAAAAAATTCTAAAAATTGGTAGAATTTTGATAAAGTTTGAATTTTAATATTTTTCGTATGTTTTTTTGACATTAGAAAAAAAGAAGTGAAAATTATATTAAAATTTCTAAAATTGGTGAAATGTTGATTAATTATTAATTTTAGACTTAGACGTGCCTTCGATTTCAGGAGGAAAAAAGAAATCGAAATAGACTGAAATTCGAGAATTGGCCAAAAAATTTTAAAACGTCCAAAAATTGATAAAATTTTGATGAATTTTGAATTTTAGCTTTTTAAGACGTTTCTTTAATTCTGAAAAAAAAATAACGAAAAAAAAATTAAATTCCAATTCACAAAAGATTAAAAAAAATGCAAACACTGATGAAATCTCATAAATATATTTTCAATTTCATTAAAAAATAAAAATAATTAAACTGAACTGAAGTTAAAAAATCGGCAAAATATTCCGAAACATCCAAAAAATTGATAGAATTTTGATAAATCATAAATTTCAATTTTTTTGTATAAATTCCTTTAATTAAGAAAAAACAAAAAAACAAAAACAAACAAAAAAAAACAGTGAAAAATCAAATTGTAATTCCTGAATTCGAATTCACGCATTATACAAAAAATACAAAAATGACTAAAATGCATTTTCGTAAACCTGAAAAAATTGCAAAAATCTAGAAATTAATGAATTTTAATAAATCAGAAATTTTACACATTTTTAGCTGTTGCGTTTTTTATTTTTATTTTATTTTTATTTTAGGAAAAATAGAATGAAAATTCAATGAAAATTGGTAAATTTGTGAACAACTGAGAAAAATTCAAAACTTGATGAAATCTCAATAAACTCTCGATTTCATGTTTTTATGATGATTCCTTAATTTTGGAGAAAAAAAAAAGATTGAAAATTGAACAAAACCTAATGAATAAAAATAAAAGGTCACAAAAAATCAAAAAATAGCGGAATTTTGATCAAATTTGATTTTTGGAGTTTTCGAACGAATTTTTCATTTTAGAAAAAACAAAAAAGAAGGAAATAGGATAAAAATTCATGAATTTTCAAAATTGATAAAGTCTCTAAATTCTGAATTTTAGTTACTTATTTTTTTATGATTCTTCATTTTATTTTATTTTTCACAGCTTAGGTAATAATTTAATAAATTGTCAAAAATTTCAAAATTGATGGAATCTTGACCAATTTTGAATTTTTCATTTCTTCAGATAATTCCTCCATTCTTTTATTGAGAAAAGAAGTAAAAATTGCATCAAGATTCGTAAATTAAAAAAAAAAAACAAACAACAACAACAACAAGTTCAAAAATTGATGAAATCTCAAAAATTTTTGAATTTTACTTTTTTCACATGATCCTTCAACTTGACAGAAAAAAAAAACAAAAACTGAATCTAGTTCATAAATCTTCCAAAAATTACAAAAAAATCAAAAAAATAATGTAATTTTGATAAATTCCGAATTTTACAGTTTTTTTAAAACGAATTTTTTTATTTTAGAAAAAAAGTAAATTGGAATAAAAACTTCGAAAAAATTTCAAAAACTTCACAAAATGGTAAAATCTTGAAAAAATTGATTTTAGAAGAAAGAGGAGTGGTAATTGTATTAAAATTCCTAAATCGGCGAAAAATTGCAGAAAATACAAAAATTAATGGAACTTTTATTAATCTGTTTTTTTTTTTTTTTTTTTTTTTTTTTTTTTTTTTTTTTTTTAACTTCTTAAATATGTAAATATGTGATTAAAATTCGAGGATATGCAAAAAATTTCAGATCCTCTAAAAATCGATGCAATTTTGATAAATTTTGAATGTTGGATTTTTTATCTATCTCTAATTTTAAAAAAAAAATTAATTTTTAATTTTTGTAAAAAAAAAAGTTAAAATTAGACTGAAATTCGTAAATTTGCAATGTATTGAAAAAATTACAAAAATAGATCAAATCTAGATAAATCCTAAATTTTAGATATTTTTTTTATCGATTCATGCGAATTTTTCGAAAAATAATGCGAGCAGTTCGAACCGTGAAAACTTCATGAATGATAAAAATTTCAATAATTGTCTGCAAATGGATTCTTATCAATCGCAATGCCTCCTTGAATACGAATTTTCATTGGAGTATCAATTCGAATCACGTTCCATCTTGATAATTTCAATTACTCGTATTTGTGACCAATTTTCTTTAAAATCACAAATCAGAATTTACCTTTGAAATCTTAGTATCACTTTATTAGCAAAAAATCAGAAACGAAAAATGTGTAATTCAGACCACATTCTCACTATTTTCTCAGCCTCTCTCTGCCCTCCGCATAACACCACTCTAGCAGTTTTTCAACTTGTAAATGTTTCCACGATCTATTTCGATCGCCTCATTCAGAATGCCTACGTACAAGACATATACTCGTACAACTTTCACGCAACCTCTTCCAAGCCATATGTCTGGCCATCAGGGCTCGGCAACGCGTCGAAATATCTCGAGCACAGATCAGGATGGCGCGCCAACAACGCGTCCTCGACATCGCGGCACAGCACGGGCCAAAGTTCAACGACAACAAATTTCAACTCGGCTGCCATCGTACAGTCGTACCTACAAACCACTCTACGAATATCTTCAATGAATCGAACACGCGTAATAGCGAATCACGCAACAGTACGTACACTCGTAAGTACATGCGAGTGCGACTTGGACGACTAGAGCCAGCACGATTCTATATCTTATAAATACGGATGGATGGATGGATAGAGATTCTAAGTGGATGGCGGTGCAATGATCACACGACGTGTTTTTTTCCTCTTCTTCTTCTCGCTGCGAGTTCAACTCGTAGTGTAGTAAAACATATAAGCGAAGATTTAATCTGTATAACTCGTGCCTTTAATTTGTTGGCACATGCCGAGTATAGAGCATAAGGTACATGTTATTTCACCTGATTACCGATACACGCGGTATAGTGTAAGGTGGAAGGTGCACGGGAAGAGGGTATTGCCAGCTGTGGAAAAAATTCGTGTGCGATGGAAGAAGGAAACCTTGAATGGGCGGCGAATTAACCCGTCCTCAGCGTCGTCGTTACGTTTATGTCACGAATTAACGAAATCATCGAGCGCTGTTAAATGTCGCGAAAGACGCAGTAGGTACTTTCAAATGACTCTTTATATGCTCTCGTGACCGATATTTCGCTCCAATAATTTTTTTTTACATATGTGGAATAAAATGATTATGCAAACGAGGTAATTAATATAATACGAGATCTTCCCTCGTTAACAAGTACCTACTTAATTAAATATTACGTAAGAATTACATTGTGATATAATTGTTGCATTATCATCGGCCATTGCCTGCCTGTGCGACAGAGACCAACACCGAATACTATACAACTGTCCATGTCACACGAATCATGATTTAATATAATGAACGAAACCACTCATCTGATTTAAGACGATTCTATATAAAAAAAAAAACAAAAAAAACAGAGGTTTCTTTCATCCAAATGTCGTGTCTCGGACTGGCAAACTGACCGATAATTATTTCTATAGCATTTCGGTCGTCGGTGATTACATTTCCGCTGGTGATGACCGACCAAGCGCGTAGGAACCTCTATCATGTAACCCAAGATGCTATAAAACCACTAACCGTTCTACAATGAACTCCATTTCGTAATTACACTCGAAATTGAAATGAAATTCAGGTCGATTTGATTTTCTTTTCAGGGTTACAAGGCGGTTTACCGACTCCCTTCCCCCTTTATCGAAAATACTAATTACTAATCGAGCGTGAAAACAGATTCACACATCGATTCTTTGGATAATTGTCGCGATTTAGTAGAGAGGCAAACAGCCTTATTTAATGAAAGAAACGTGAATTTTTGTATGATGAATTTTTAGATGAAATAGTAGTTTATTCAATTAGGGAGATAAAGTGCATGATTCTAAACGAGGAAAGAATACAACACTCGCCGCCGGGAGGCATTCGGAATCTCCTCCCCTTCGAGGGGGTGGGGCTCACAATTTAAAAAAATTCCTGTGGGTCGAATTTTCACCAGAAATTAAATATCTTAATCTCTACT
>FIZV01031858.1:0-13054 GCA_900050545.1 Trionymus perrisii | reverse complement strand
AAAAAAATTAATCAAATTTATTTTTAGATATTTGATTTTTTTTCTCTTTTTTTACATTATTTAGATAGGTATAATAAACAAGCAAAGGATTCACACATCAACCCAATGACAATAAATACAGCACTGAGTTGATATGTGAATCCAGTCTTTGTTTATACACTAAGCGGGGGTAATTAAAGAGAAAAAAAATCATTTGTAAAATTAAAGTTTAACAAAAAGTATCTTATTTACTTGAGTAGATAAGTAGGTATATAAAAATTAATAATTAATATCAACGTACGTTGGAAAATTTTGATGTTAATTTGTCTCTTTCACTTTGTATTTCTAAACTGGTAAACTCGCCTCTGATAATATTGACATAATTCGAAATAGGAAACTTCATAATTTCAGAAATGTACCCAGTAACAGTCTCTGGATTTATCATGAAGGGAAACCCGAGAATAACTTGACGTGTGGTATGATTCTAAAAAAAAAAAATGAATTCGAATAAAAAATTTTGAAAAAAAAAAAAATCACTAAACAATTTACAAGAGATAAATACTTACTATTTCTTCAATCTTTACACTGGTCCATTTGATTTGAACAGTCACCTTTATGATCGAAAGTAATTCATTCATGGACATGATCGGATTGATAATTTTGAAAAAAATAAAAGCTATATTGGGTTGTTTTTCTTGCGATTTCTTCTTCAAGGTTGTGGAGGCGCCTGGTGTTCCTGGCTGGTTAGCATTAGCGTTATTCACGTTAGTTAAATCCATTTTTTTTTTAAACTGGCTTTATGTAGGTACGTACGAACAGAGAGAGAAAGAAAAAACGTTACAACGATACGCACAATTATTTTTCTTCGATTTTGATAAAGAACGTATAGGTACTGAACAATGCACGAATGAATTATTTCGATAAAATCACTTCTATTTATACTCGTCAAAAATCACTTAAAATCAACAGTAGAGAGAGGGTAGGTATTCGGAAAGACAATTATTAATTATTATGACGCAACATACCCATTACTTGCATTAAGTCATCGATAATGCAGAAAAATTGTATAAAATATTCTCACGAAAACAAAGATCAAGAAGTACGTAGATACTTAGTAGGTACATAGATAGATGGACGGGATACATGCAGAAATGAACTTGACAACGTTTTACCTCTCAAAAAGTTATTATTAATACGATTCAATTTTCGTTTCAACGTTTCATTTTATATTTGTGTTTGCGATAGCTTACCTACTCTACAATTTTTTAATCGTTTTACGCGTTCACGTTATATTCAAGTGTAAAGTGAAAATTACAAAAAAAAAAAATGTCGAATTCGTTGAGTGTACTCGCCCAAAAGTATCAAACTGTTGAAAATTTAATAGAAACCATCGATACATTACCTACAACACTGACAGATGCGGAGAAGGACGATTTGGTGCTAAATTTTCATTATCACTTCGTTTATCGCATGTACACGATTTACAAACATCTTTGCTGCAGTACTTCTCATGGTCAACAACAACAACAACAACAACAACAAGATGAAACCGTTGAAATTCCAGATGATTTGCAATCTTTCCATTCGTGGTTTGAAGTAATTGATTTTTATAAAAAGTCAGCTGATAGAATTGCACATCCAAAGGAATTTATTGACGCGAAAGAAGCCGCCGATTACTACTGGAGCAAGTTATCAGCAGATGAGGAGAACAAGGTTTATATGGTTCAAACCTCATTTTACACTATAGCTTCGAATAAAGGTATGTTGTTGTGTAAAAAGTGTTTTGAAAACCTTGCGTTAGAGATGTCTAATGTACAATGGGTTAAACAACGATTTTCGGGAAAACATAAATTATTTAATTTGCTTTATAATTACGATGAAATTTTAAAAAAATGTACGGGTTGCAACGTACAAAAATTATCAGTGATTTATTATTCATGCGATTTTGAAAAATATGTAAAAGAACATCCGTATTTTTACAACAAAGAGTTGTGTGTACTATTTTTGGAAAATTATAGGGTGGGAGGGAAACTGGTGGAAGGTTATGATATAGATGTAGTCATATTTCCGTCAAACAGGGAAACAGCAAATCAAACAATGATAAAACTAGAAAATAAAAAACAATTATTACCGTTGATTATCGAATTCAATAAACTTGTAAAATTTTGATTAAACATTTATTTTTTAAAATACACCTTTACCCTTATACAATTATTACACTTACACACATAGGTATATACCTATTTTATTGAATAATTATAAACTAAGTATGTGTAGGTACTAGGTACACTTATACTATGTAAACTTATTCGTGTATGTACTATTGTGGTGTTGTGCTAATAATACTAATAAATATATTTTACATAATTTGTTTTATGTCTCCATTCAAAGAGTGGTAAGCGAACAGTCGATCGTAAATAATTAAGCAGTAGGCTGTAGTGTCGGCCGGTATTTGTGCACTGCATTTAAAATCTAGTCTAATATTGAGTCCACCAACACCAGTCGATTCGATTATATCCTTTTGCCTAGAACAATCGATAACCATCATTGGAATGGGATGATTGCCTTCGAAAAAGCTATTCGACGAATACGGTGTTTCTGTGTGCGGTTTTCTATAGTAAGAAGGTTGGAATTGACTAAACAGCTGGTACTGTAATTCTCGCTGTTTGTATTTTTCATTCAAATTTGGTATTTCATTCGGATACATCGTGTCGTTTAAAAAAAGTTGAAGCGATTGTAAATTAATCGCGTCAAATATCGAAATGTCTGCAGAGTATTTATTTCGTCGATTAGTTTGAAAAGCTGCGATAACGAATCTTGGTTTTAGTAAAGAATTCGCTGTCTTTACAACCCACGAAATGCTAGTAGTTGTAGGAAGTACTGGATACTCGTACATGTCCCAAGTACGAAACGGAATATGAATTAATCGGTTTTCTTTAATGATCTTGAGTAACTGAATTCTGGCAAAGTCGGCTAATTTCAAAACAGGCATTTTCCACGATACTTCGCTAAGCGCCACCGTTGGATCGACGGAAGTAACATCCGCATTTGCACCGGTAGCGGCGCCAGGGTAAATGAAAACATTCGAATCGTCTCGTGATCGTAATAAAATTAGTTCTTGAGTACAATTTACGATAGGTTTGGTATAATCTTCGAAAAATCCCGATAAATAACGCAAAGGGATGTATACTTGGAAGTATCCATCGCTAGCTGCAGTGTACGATGTTGGGTACGGATCACGATCGTGATTAAAACCACAAGATTCGTAGTATTTTGATTCGCCTATAGTTTTTGATAAATATGATTTTATGGTGGAAGCTACACCAACATTGAGTGTTTGATCTACAGGGTGACCATTGAGCTCGTATCTTATGCTCGAGAATAAATGCATAAGACCATTATAGCTAATGGAATGTATATACGCTTCGTTATGCTTTGAAATCCGGCCGGAAATGTATAAAAACGAACAATGCGGTACGGTAATTAGGTCTTTTGACGTAATAGGTATGCGAATTTCATCATTATTATTAATATTTGCCGGATTATAAGGCTTGTACGTGATTTGCTGCACAGATTCGATCGAATTATCGAACGAAACCGGCTGCAAAATATCCAAAATATTTTCAGATATCATCGATAAATAGTAAGTTGATATATAGATAGGTAGGTAGGTATGTATGTATACACACGCACGTGCTCTTACTCCACGTGCTTATAAAACTTGTTTTTAGCGGCGAGGTTTACGTAGACTTTTATGTACTTTCAATCCAATGGAACGAAGGTATTGTAGGTTCGACTTTTTAATTTTTTTACTTGAAACAGGTTTTTTACTGTTGTCTCGTCGTCGTCGTCGCAATGGTTGATTTTTAACTAATTTACATACTCCGCCTCCAGTTGCTAATGACGCTGGTGGTAGTGGTACTTGTCTTCGTCGTCGTCGGTGTTGTTGTTTTTGTATTTTCCTAGAAGGTACACCGCCTATACGTCGTTTCAATGGCCGAGAAGGCGACTGTGAGGGTAATGATAGTGACGAGGTTGATGCTAATTGACGTACTCGATTGGTTAATTTCGTATTATCGTTATTATGAGTGATCATGAGAGGGCGGAGACTTTGATTTATATTTTCGTTTCTCGTAAGTGTAGGATGAGAGTGAAAAAATTATCGTTAAAATCTATCAAATGTTTCTCATTATCGTATATTTGTACGCTAATTTCAGAAATTATGCGTTCTCGATTAGTTTTCTCTCTATTAGATGCGAGAGGGAAGTAAACAGGGTATTTTGGTTCTTCCTTTTTCAACTTGCCTGAATTTGCACTCGATATCATGAACGAGTACAGTATGCGAGTCTGATTACCGTTAAAGATACAATGAGGGGAAATCAGATCGCACGCTATATTTATAGTTTTTGTTTCGACTTTTATCGCAGCAGCATGTCTCTCGGCATCTTTTGGAGACAAGGATGATTTTATTAAAGATGTTGGTGGCTGTTTTGGTGGTGGAATGGGGGGCAACTGAGTGAGAAGAGGTACGCTTCGTTTAGATATTTTCTTTGCATTACCAGCAGCAGCAGCATCAGCAGGGTTCTCTTCTACTTCCTCCTCGCAATAGTATTGACCTTTTTTTTCATCGTACACTATTTTACCTGTACAATCATTAGAGGAATCTGATACTGCCGGTGCTGCTGATGATACAATCGGAGGAGGTGTTACGAATTTTTTAATTTCTTCACTCATACTCGTTCGTTTGATAATAGAATCTAAAACTTGTGAATGTGATGTAGGCAGGATAGGCGCAGCTGTAGTAGTAGGTATCGAAGGTAAATCTTTTACTTTTGACCCATTACTTACATTATTTTCTTTCGGTTTAGGATTTTGAGAATTACCGTCGTTGCTGTTGCTATTATTATTAGTATTAGATTTTTTAGGTTTAGGTGGTACCGGTGAGGGTGGAGGAGAAGGTGGAGGGGTTAGAGGAAATGCGTCAACTGGTTTAAATCCTGGATCAAGTACTTCAGTACCATTCCATGATAAGAATGTATCTATGTAAGTAAACGAAATTACGCTAAGTTCATATTTTTTTTGCGAAGTCAAATGTAAGGCGGGGAAAATATTACAGCTGAACGACGATTTGTTAAAATTCAAAACAAAATTGTGCGAAGTCATTTTATTATTACACGTTAAAATACAAATCACCAATAAATAACTTGAAACGTGCAAAATACTCGTTAAATACATATGTAGATAGGTACCTATCACAAATGAATTATTTTATAAAATGTACAGCTATTTATAGATTTTTTAAATTTACCCTTCTCCTTTCTTCTTCTTCAAATTGGTCACTATCAAATATAATCGATGGTGATAATGGAGAGGATGGCGAAAATGACGACATTGATGACGATGAAGACAAAGGTAGCCATGAAACCTGCTTTCTCCATTTCCGCATGTACGTTTCGCATTGACAATGGCATTGACCGAATGCCCCGCATTGCAAACAAGCCAGTCCATCAACCTCGGTGATATTCAAAGCGAAACATTCTCGTTAACAGCAGTATGTAGGTGGTTTTCGTATTTTTTTTTTTTTTTTATCCTTCTCTTGTTGTTGTTGTTGTTGCTGTTTCATCATAACCCACGAACGATATTTTTGTACCGCCCGCAAAGCACACTCGAATTTAGGCTTTCCACACTCGTAAATCGAATGTGTCTTGATACCACAAGTGCGATATCGTGGAATAGCTGGTAATAAATGATGTGCAAGGAATCCATCCATAGTTTCCAAATTCAGTACTGATTTGTTGATAATTTCAGCAAAAATTCGGGCTTTTTCTTTACTAACAGCGTAAATTGTAGTTGCGTTTTGTAATAACATTTCGATGTGTGAAAGAACATGTTCCCAATTCTTTTCTCCATCGTTCCATTCGATGCCGTGATGATATTTTGTTTGCCATTGCGCTAGTTGTTGTTTTGACTGTGATAATTGATCGAAGGGATAAGGCGGATTAATAATCCATATGTATGGTACGTTGTAGGAATCCATGCGACACAGTGCAATTTCTTTTATCAACACAAGCTCGTTATTATCGGTGAATATTTCGAAATCAACTAAGAAATTTTTTTGGAATGCTGATGATTTGGGTACACTTTTTGGACAAACAGAAAGCAGGGAGGTGGATGCTGAGGAAGACGATAGTGAACTGCTGTCAAATCCTTTTTCCCCTTGTTTAGTTTCTGAAAGTGTCTACAAAAATAATTTAAAAAAAATTAATCATCTCATATTGAAAACGAAAAAAAAAAATTTAATTGAAAATAAAACAGTAAGTAGGTAGGTAAACAGATGGATACTTACAGTCGTTTCTCGTAAAATTGTTGGTTCAAGTTTTTTGATAAGAAGTTGAGCAATTTGATCTCCTCGTTTGATTTTGAAATGATGATCGGAATGATTAAATATAATAATGCCCACATTTCCTCTGTAATCTTCATCGATGACACCTCCTCCAATGTCAATGAAGTGATTTAATGCTAAGCTCAATTTGGGTACTATTCTCCCGTAACAGTTTGACGGAATTTCCAGAGCAAGATCGGTGTTTATTAATTTTCTGCTTTTCGGCGGGATGATGCAATCTACTGGGCTACATAAATCCATGCCCGCAGCGTGATCCCATGCTCTTTCGGTAGGAGCAAACGCTTTTTCGGATAAACGCGTATATTTTAAAATTGAAAACGACCTCGAGTCAGACATTTTAAAAGTAGGTACAGTATGTAATAAGTTGAAAAAAGAGAGAAAAAAAAAAACAAAAAACAATCACTACTACACGATATGAACGAAGAACTGAATGTTAATACTAATTGAAAATTAAACTGTAACAGGTCTATTTATACAATTTTCAAAGATATTTAAGTAGGTATCTAAGTACCAAAAAAAAAAATAATTTGAAAAATACATTAAAGTTAACATACTTATTCACTTCTTACATTTAACTGTGTACAATTTTTTTTAGCTTCTTACGTCATTAATTCGTTTCGATTTATCCAAGAATTTTGCGACGTAGGTAACCCCAGCCACTTTACTCGAACTCGATTTCCTTTTCTGCTAATAATTTTCTCTATCAAATAAATATCAGGGTGTTTGGCTATAACCAACTCTTCGGGATAAAAACATCCTGAAATTTCTTCACCACTCATGTCCTCGAGTAAATAGGTGGTAGGATACGATGAACTTATAACTTTACGAATTTTAAACACTTCGTTGCTCCAATTTTGTTCGTATGATTTTTCGAATAAGTTTTTATGTTTACTTATTCGTACTAAATCTCCTTTTTTATACTGATTAGTCATCAGTTTTTTTGAATTGATTTTTGGAGCAGTGCTTCTCAAAATATTTTTCAGTACAGTATACTCGTTACTTTTATTTACATCAACTGGTTTGTATTGAGTGGTATGATGAACAGTATTATTATAGCGGCTAATAATTTGCGGTAAAATGTCTAAAAATTTGTACGATCCCTGTTTAGCGAATTCCTTGTACATCATTTGTTTCAATGTGCGATTAACTCTTTCCACAATTCCACTTTTTATCGTTGAATACGTACTAAAATGATTAATTCCGTATTTTCGATATACTGCATTACAATTCTGATTAAAAAACTCTGTTCCATCGTCAGTTTGAAAATTTTTTGGTGGTCCTGCGCGTGTAAATATTTTTTCAAGCGCCTCCGCTACTTCCGTTCCACTTTTGGTTTTTAACGGTTCAGCGTAAACCATTTTCGAAAAGCAATTAATCACGATTAAAATGTATTTGAAATTCTTATTCAATTTCGGGTTTTTATTCATTTCGATGAGGTCACCCGCATAAATATCGTACAATGATCGTATTTCTACACGCCTCCTTGCAAAATTTTTCCTCGCCGAACTGTAAAGTTGTTCGACAAGCTCGTGTTTCACATTCAAAACCATGACAACAATAAATAGTGACCACACCGCACAACAAAGATAATTACCTACTTAGATACCTACTTGTGTATTTTACTTAATAAATGTTTCGCTCGCGTAATTCTTCTAAAATTGATTCGATTTCGTTCGAAATTTGAATCGAATTATTACCAGCTGCCTGTTCGCCTTGTAACAATTGTAACCTTTCAATAAGCTCGTTAATGTCGTCAAAGTAAATTAATTGAATTTTACTCTCAGAATCAGGTACCATAAAATGTTCTGCATTAGCGAGGTAAGTGTTGTGACCATAACCATGACCATGACCATCATTACTGTGTACTGTACTATGCTTAACATTCCTCTTTCGTTTCGTCGCTCTTTTATTTATAGTTTTTTTCTCATTTTTTTTGTTTTTTCTTTTCTTCAGACCCGAACCTTTTTTATTAGGACTTGGAGTGGGAGTATTAAATAATGTTGATATAGGTACTTTGAGTTGACTACCGGATGCAATGGCCGCATCGTCATCAGCAGGAGATTGATTTGATAAAATTATTTCAGGAGTGGGGGTGTAATAATCTTTTGTCAACTCTTTAATGAAATTAAATTTCTCTTTACTAGCTGGAACATTGTTCCAGGTATTGTTTCGTTTTCGAGCAGATGATGTTTCAATCATAATTTTACGATATGCGTTCAAATCATCTTTTGTGTACTGGTTTGCTTTCGAGCTTACTTCTTTACACGTTAATAAATATTTTAGACCAGGCGTTAAATTGTAACTTTCCCCACTTTCTGGTATCATAACATCATTTTCAACATCGATAAAAACATTATGTCTATTAATTGAAAATTGATTACTTTTTGATTCGTATTTTAGCCCGTATTGTGAATCTTCTAAAGGTGGTAAACCAGCTATCAGTATAGGTGAAGATGAACGAGGAGTATGTGATGCATGACGAGGAGTGTCATCAGATTGTTCTCGTAATGGTGATGGTTGTGGTGATGGTTGTGGTGATGGTGGTGGTGATGGTTGTGGTGAAGGGGTACTAACGCTGTGATATCGCGTTTTTCGTTTATGTAGCCTAGGAGTAGGCTGGAAAGGGGGTTCCTGTTCCGGATCTGGAGGTAAAGATTGAAACAATCGTTGTATTTCTTCATCGCTCTTTGCGTCTTTTTCATCTTTTTTTGAAAATTTTTGTAGTAAATTAGATTCGATGCTGGTCAATGGTTTAAGTATTGGTAACAAATTTTGTTGCGTTGCACTTTCAACGTTTTTCAATTGACTGTACTTGCTTTTTATATCCTCCACAATTCTAACAATTTCCTTCTTCTCCTCAATTTCCTGATCAATATTTGGTTCTAACGAAGACATTATTTCTTTCTTTCAAGGTTAGATAGAACAAATCTATGCGTAACAACAGTAAATGAGATGCTTACTTATTGTCTCAATGTAATGAAATGATGGAAAGACGATCGAAGACCACCTTTAAATACTTTTTCTTCTAAACTGACTACAACGAAACTATAATTTGATTTACTCCAAACGTGTTTACAAATTTCTTGGAATTTTTCGAATGAAATATCAGCTGACGAGCTCAGATGATCGTCGTATATATGTCTTAAATTCAACGAATCTTGTTTGAATAGCACCAGAAAATTCGCATTATCTCGAATAAGAGATTTACTAATTTTTGCATAACTCTGACATAGCAGGAAACACGATATTTGTCTGTGACGAGCCATGGAAAAATACATACGTAATTTCTCATTGGCCTCGTTTGTAGCTGAAACATCGTCAAATATAACAATACTGTTTCGCCTGCAATTCTCGGGGTTTGGTAAATCTTCACAATTTGAAAAACAATACAACTTTATCTGTGGAATCAATTCGAATATTCTACGCATTTTTTCGTATTTCACTTGATACAGACTTTTACTCACAAGATAAACATTTTCAAATCTGAGTCCATTTTTGTGGTATAATAACGTTAGCATCAAATTCGTTTTACCACACCCTGATTTACCTACTATTAAACCTCTTATAGAGTTGGGGAAGAGGGGTCCATGTGTTTTATGTTTCCAATTGGATGATGAGGAATCGTGTTCGAGAAGTGGTTTATTAATCGATAATTTTGTGGGTTGTTCCACGATTTTATAATCAATGTTTGACATTTTTATAGGATGTTGGTATTTTGTTTAAGTATACATATAGACGCATACACATCCAATGAAAAAACTATAAATACTGGAACGCAAACGAAAATCATTCATTTATATACTAATTGATCAAGCAGTTAAATGTCTCGTAAACGATCGAACCGTAATCGTTGTAAACGTGTAAGAAAGCAAACTGGTGTAGGTGTGCTAAACACTTTAATTAATAAATTACCGTTCGAAGCGCATGTACCTGGTGGTTACCAGTATCTGGGTCCCGGAACTAAATTGCATAACAAACTCAAACATAATATTTCCGGAATTAATCCGCTTGACGAAGCAGCCAAGCAACACGACATTGCATACTTAAAATACCCCGACCTACCTAGTCGTCATAAAGCGGATAAAGAACTCGAGTTGAAGGCTTGGGATCGAGTCAAGAGCAAGGACGCTAAATTAGGAGAACGAACAGCTGCGTGGCTAACTACAAACGTAATGAAAATGAAAAGAAAAATTGGAGCTGGTATAAAACGTCGTCAAAAACGTTCACGTTATCGTCGTCGTCGTCGTGCTAAAACGAAAACATCTTCGAAAAAAGGACAAGGTTTAACCTTCAATCAAATTCTGAAGAAAGCTCGTCAAGTCATCCGCAAAAAAGGAAAAAAAGCTAAAAATACAGATATTCGTGTGCTGATCAAACAATCGTTGGCTGCAGTAAAAAAATACAAGGTGAAGAAAAATTCTCATGTAAAAAGAATTTTGCCGATACCGAAAGTTGGAGGTGCCATTCCACTTATACCTATTCTAACAGCATTGTCACACGTTGGTTCACTAGTCGGAGGAGTGACCTCAATTGTAAACGCGATCAAGAATATAAAAAGTGTTCGCGACGAGTACAAAACCCAACAAGGTAGCGGTACAGTTCAAGCTCGTCACATTGGAGGTGGTCTTGCGATAGGTTCACATAAAAAAGGATTAGGTTTATTGTCTACCAAATCTTGATCGCAACTTTACCATTGTAATAGGTACCTATCAGTCTATACAAATGAAAAGAAGTAACAAAAGAAAAAGCACTCGTAATATAAGAAGACTACCATCGGCTAAAATTCCCCTAAATTCCGATCGCCTACTGCATCAAGTACGAAAATTTGAAATTAAACATTTTCGAGGGGTTTTTTCTCGCGATAAATTACCTAAACGACCTCGTAAAATCGAATGTGGAATAATTAACTTGGACGATTTTAAAAATCTTGGAACGCATTGGATCGCGTACTTTTACCAAGCTAACAACGTTTCCATATATTTCGATCCTCTGGGAAACGTTGCGCCACCTCGTGAAATACTGAAATATCTTAAAAATAAAAAAATTCTGTACAATCACGATGCAACTCAAAAAATCAATTCTGTCAATTGCGGTCACTTATGTCTTCGATTTTTGATTAAATTAAATAAAAATCCTCAGCAGATATGTCATTAGATTACATCATATTAATTGATTGATTGTAATATTGTATCGAAATACCTAGATACTTACCTACCTATCCAATAATTATTTTGTAAAAAAAATACATCTATCCAGGTATCTGTATTTTATTTTAAAGTAGGCAATAATCAATCAACGAGTGATTAAAATTAAAATCAGTTTACAAATTGATGTGATTTGAAACGGACGTGTGTCTATAAGTAGATAATTGTGTTTTCATAAAATATTTTTGAAATAAAAAAAAATGATTTTACGATCGCATATATTTGACGGTGCCGACAGTACTTGCTGTTACCAAGTTGAAACTGGACTACTTATCAACTATGATTTCACACCAGCAATACGAATAAAGTTTATTCAATCAAACTTCAATACAAATAATATAATAATACAGGAATGGCTTATCTCCACAGACGAGTGGTTTCTCATAACAAAAAAAGAATGTGAGAAAATTTTAAAATTTTTCAATCATGTAGAAGAAGAAAAAGAACAACAGCATAATGAAAATTCATTAGCTAAGAACACTGAAGATTTACAAATTGGCAGATATAGGTTTCACGCTAACGAAAATCTCCAGTACTACGATGTATATGGAATGCATTATGATTGTCAACCTACCACACTAACAAGAACATTATTTTTTCAACTACTACAACACTACGAGTTAATTACTTTACATTTGGAATTGTTAAATGCATACCACCAGTTTGCAAAAATAGCGTTTACTTACATAGTAAACCACTTACTGTTCCTGAACAAGAAAAATGGATTTGAAAACTTCTCCAAAGCAAGTGTTACATTGGTCAAGGATGAAGATTTAATCAACATTATGCCAAAAAATATAACATTGTTTTATCATTTAGATACAATGCTATGTCGATTAATACTTGCCGAAATGAAAATTCACACTGCAGAAAAAATATATAAACGCGTGATGATGGTTAGGTATTATTATTCGCAAAAGTGGAATCAGATTTGATCTGTTCGTTATCGTTACACTTCTTCTGTTTTGTTCTCGTACTTTTTTGTTGATTAAAAAAATGAATTTCGCTGAAGATAACATTGTGATATTAGATGTCTCCTTTGTGTACAATTCAGACGGAGAAATAACAACCACAGAATGGTATTACGAATCACTAGATGGGATTTTAAGATACCATCGACTAATGCCCAGTCAGTATTCAAATGAGTATCAGATTGAAGTAGCGGAGGCAATTCACAAATTATTGAAATACAATCCGAAAGAAATACTAGTACATGAAGAAATGGTAAAATGGTATGTGGAAGATAAGTTTATTAATTTTAGTGACATTTTTTCTAACACAACATATTTTAAAGAATTAAATGAGGGATATTCTATTGTTAACAATATTTACATAAAATATCCCGATAAATTCCCTCCCTTAAATAATTTAATAAATACATATAGTATAAATACTTGTGAATTTTTGTGCAAACCTTGTAGTGTACAAAAAACACTAGCTATTAAAATGCTTATTTTATTTTATTTAC